>OX411821.1:16462957-16643466 GCA_948253155.1 Leucoma salicis
TTCCAAAATATCCTGAAGTTAGAAAAACGTGGATCAAGTCCATAAGAAGAGAAAACTGGGAGCCAAATAAATATTCCCGCCAATGCTCTGAGCATTTTAAACAATCTTGTTTTATTTTTGGTTTAAAATAATAAAAGTAAAATCTGATGCAGTACCAAGTATATTTAAAGGATATTCTAAATATTATATCTAACAGAGTGCACGTTACACCATGCATCCATCAGCCTTTTAAAATTCCACTGCTGAACTTAGGCCTCCCCAAGAGAACGCCACAACGAGCAGTCCCGTCATGGGGGATAATGCCGTAATCGCCACGCTTGGCAGGCGGGTTGGCGATTGCAATGGATGATGTTAATACTCGAAGGAGTACTGCTGCCCACTCCCCCTGGTATTCCCTCGGTTGGCTCTTACGACTCCCATGGGTGGAGAGGGGTGACATAATTCTAAAGCCGGCCCCACACGGCACGTTACACTAGGATCCTATACTATATATATACTTTTATAAAGCTGTAGGCTATATAGGCGTCTGAACACAAAACAATATTTTTTAGTTTTTTGACTGTTTGTTCGTTCACGCATCATGCAAAAATTACTGAACGGATTTTGATGCAACTTTTTCATTTGATAGTTCTTGCTCTCCTCTCTCAACTTTTTTTATTAGACTTAGAACTAGTATACATTTTATCCCGCTGCTATATCGCGAACCTGAGATATAATTATATAGCTTTACCACTGCGGAAATAAAATTAAAATTATTGATTTAATCTAACTTTAACCAGTCAGTAAACGTACAATAAAAGATAGTACTGGTAGACTGGTTATCGATAATCGACATCGTGGCGTCATTCTCCACAACACTAGATTACGCACTCAATGACAAAACGTCAAACGCACATAAAAAATTGACACGCATTTGAAGCTAAGACTCCGTCCAGTGTATTATTGGTCCGAGATGAAACCGTTATTCTTCTCGTAGAGTAAAAAAAAAATGTTCTCTGGGTGTAGGTGGGTATAGTAGTCTGTGACCACAGTCAAATGTCATCTCATCTGTGATTAATGCGATATTGGGTTTGCGACCGATTTATATACTCTTTGGTTTGCGATTATGATGATTATGATTATATATGATTTCGTGTACAAAAATTACATCAGCTAAAATATTGATAAAAAATAAGTGTATTTTTGTAAAAAGTATTTACAGAAGAAATACTTTAATCGGTTTGTCTAATTACTTATTTTGTATTAAATAAATAACCTATTTTATACCGTTACCTAGTGATTATTTAGAGATAATGCGGCGATAGTTACTTTTTTCTATGAAAAAAGCTTTACTCTCATGTGAAAGTAATTGCTTAGTCGCTGGCTACCATATTTCTTTTAGATCAGTGATAGATATCTAATCGGAGGATTATATTAACAAAATTTTTTTAGACAATAATGACTGAAGAACAGGTGGAACAGTTAGAACAGGTGCCTGTAAATGAGGATGATGATTTTGTGGACCCCTGGACTGTAGCTGGCAAGTCTGAGACTGGTATAGATTATGATAAATTAATAAGTGAGTACAAACATTTTCCACCACATAATAAATTATTATACTTTTATATTATTGTTACAATAATTGCTGTTTTAATTTAGGCTATTTCTACAAGCTACACATGTAAACATTTCAAATACATATCATCCATCCATCAGCCTTTCAACGTCCACTGCTGGACATAGGCCTCCTCAAGAGAACGCCACAACGAGTGGTCCTGTGCCAACCGCATCCAACGGCTCCCCGCAGCTTTGACTAGATTGTCGATCCATCTGGTGGGGGGGCGTCCTACGCTGCGCTGTCCGATAAATACATATGTTTTAAGAAAATTAATATATTTTACAGAAAAATTTGGCAGTCAAAAGATAGACAATGAAGTAATACAGAGGTTTGAAAAAGTAACTGGCAAGAAGGGTAAGTAACTAACATGTTACTAAAAAGAAACAAATCCGTTTTAGTATCATTTGAAAATCTAACTTTTAAGACTGCAGCTAACCTTTATAAAATTTTAAATGAATTTATGGTCAATTTATTTGAATGAGGTTGTTTCTGCCAACCCGTACTGGGCCAGTGTGGTAAACTACAACCTGGATCCCTCTCACTCTGGGAGGAAACCTGTGCCCAATAGTGGAACTGTAGTGGGATAAAACTACGAGATTTCAAGATTCATCAGTTTTGTTTTGTGAACGATGAAATGGGGACACTACAGTAATTTATTATTATACCTATTTTTAAAATCGTAACTTGTTCCATAATTAAGCCGCAATATAATATTTTTTTTTTATTTATACTATTATAAAGCTGTAACAGAGTTGTGTCTGTACTTTTAAAATATTTGAGAAAAAATTATTGCATGAGCTTATATAGGTGTGCGTGTGCACATAAAACAATATTTTTTAGACTTTTGTCTGTTTCTCTGTTTGTTCGTTCGCACTTCTCACAAAAACTACTACTGCTGGCTGTGGAGGAACCACAGGCAAAGGCTAGTAATATATAATCTTATTCAATAATTTTTTTATGTAACTTAAAATAAGTAATAAGTTGATATTATTTTTTGATTAGCTTAGATTCTAGAATTTTTTGTGAAATGCAATTAAATTCAAATCAAATATAACAATGAAATGTGGTAAAATATAAATTAAATAAAAAAATATTTAAAAAAAAGGCTATGAAATCAATTTTTTTATGGTAAATATGTCTCAACTGATAATATTTCTAATTATTTTTACTACTATTTGATTTGTTATTTAAAATTTTGATAGAAAATCCAATAAAGCTCAGTTACCAAAGAAATTGTGAAACAAACTAGGCTTGTTACATAGAAGTTTTTAATAATTATTAAATTAATGGCAATTTTGGTTCTTTATTTAGAAGATAATATATAATATGAAAAAAATGCACACTACTATTTAAGTGCACACACTACACGGTTGTATGCCAACGCCCTAACAGAGGTGACCTTGCTAGATTACAACCGTGTAGACAGCGGTTTGCAACGAAATTTGAAAACAGACAATCGGCTTTATAATTGTATTTATATGTGTAGTAGGCACTTTAATTAGCAGTTTTAACACTTATATTATTTTTATTTATAGTACTTAATATTCTAACCGTATTTATTTGACTAATAAAATAAATATCTATTTACTACGACACATATGAATAGAAAATTATTATGAAGTGGCCTTCCTCTGCCCACTTTATCGCTCCTGTGGGAATGAGAGGTCACGGATGGTGACCCATGGCGCCGCCCTATTTTTTTCATGTTATTATTCATACCGACATTGCCTTGTATTATATCAAATCTTACATTATACTTCAGCCCATCACTTTCTCAGGCGAGGGATCTTCTTCTCTCACCGAGACATTCACAATATTTTGAACTTGTATGAGTCTGGTAAAAAGTTTTACTTGTACACCGGCCGTGGACCATCATCAGAAAGTATGCATATTGGACACATGATACCTTTTATGTTTACTAAGTGAGTATCTGATAGTCCTGAACTATCTTGTTTAATAAAAATCATAGTCTTAATGAAAATCATAATCTTAATAAAAATTATCGCATAGCAATCTCTGCTATTACGATATTTTTCGAAATTATGCGCGTATTTGTTTCGTATTTTTTTATAAATTATCCTTGGGAGGAAAGCAAGGGCTTATGAAGTCTACCAATGAACACTAGGCCAGAGTAGTGGACAATGGCTTACATCCCTCTCTGAGAGGAGATCCGTGCCTAGTTAAGGTAGCAGTGACTGTAATTTATTTGTTCTGAGCAAAGAGGTGGCTCATGTCTCTGGTTCTTCTAAGAAATTTTACTAGAGTACAGTTCAGCCACTCATAATAATAGTTTATGTACTGTAAGTTCACTTCTTGAGTAAGAATAGGAAGTATCAATGGTTTTAAGTTCAAGTTTTTTTTACACTATGCCAGTGGTAAACAATCACAGATACCTGATGGTAAGTGCTTAACCATAGTCTATAGATGTTGGCAAGACCAGCAGTATCAATCTCGTTTTGCTTACTCCACGGTAAGGGATAGGAGATGGAGGTGATATTATCCTAATAAGGAAAGGATAAGGAGAGGGTTTGGTCCTCCGGTGCTTATATTAAGTCTTATGGAACTTTGATTGTAAATTACAAAAACTATGTTTAATTGTTAATGTTTTGATTTCCCAGCATCACATCAACATCCTCTGGTCCCGAACTAAGCTTAATGCTTGTGCCATGGGTACCAGATTACGGATATAATACATATATTACTTCTTTTTTTTGTAAATACATACATATAATAGATAGAAAACACCCAGACACAGTACAAATATCTGTGTTCATCACGCAAATAATTGTCCTGAGTGGGAATCGAACCCACGACCTCGTGCACGGAAGTCGGTTACAGTACCGACTACGCCACGAGGCCCGTCACCATAAAATTCATATACATTAACACCACTTTGTATATTGGTCAGTGCTTATAGCTACGAATGTGATGGTTGCGGTATTGATTGACATGAAAGACAAACCCAGCTAAATAAGAAGGGTCAAATTTTATAGTATCTCTTATCTTCAGTGGTGATCAGTTTATTAAATAAATACTAAAATTACAGATGGCTGCAAGATGTATTTGATGTACCCCTCATAATCCAATTGACAGATGATGAGAAGGCTCTATGGAGGGATATCAAGGTTGAGGATGCTCGACAGATGGCCTATAATAATGCCAAAGATATAATTGCTGTTGGATTCAGTCCAGAAAACACTTTCATATTCAACGACTTGGATTTTATTGGGTGAGTAAATTTTGACAGTACGTATGTACAGTGGAATCTGTTTATAATGACATCGCAGGGACATAACAAACACGTCATACTAAGCGGACGTCATACAAAGCATTTTGTAGAAAATAAACAATTTCCTATTTTTGTTAGTATGTATTTATTTTAATAGAGAGAAACAAAATCAATTACCCACCTAGACTCAAAACAAAAGAAGCCATGCACGCGCCGAACGTCGTCGGGTATCACGTGACTCCCCCGAACACTGCCGAAGGTGTTCGGAATTAGGCCGGTCACTATAACTGGACGCAATTTATTAAAAATGGGTCACAATAAGCGACATGTCACTATAAGCAAAGTCATTATATCCGACTTAGTTCTAAAGAATTTTATATGAAAACCAAACTTCGCTGTGTAATTACGTCATAATAAGCGGTTGGTCAATATAGGCGGAGTCATAATAAACGGATTCTACTGTATTTGAAATTAAAAAATAAGAATAAGTATCACACAGGTAAATTTTTTATTGTTGAGGCGGGAAAAAAACACCCGGTTATTCAAGGCAACCTTACCCATTGAAATAACCTTCATTGTGCCTGTATTGGTGACCACTGGAACTGTTTTGTTATTGTTTGTGGTAGCTAATGAGCCCCAGCTGAAACTGGTGGCCGTTGCTCGTGGACTCAATTGTACCAAGAATATTGCCAAAACGTTTGTGAGCACCGATTTCATTTCGCGAGTGTGAAATGAAAGAATTTACGGCTTTCTCCCGCTACATCCAATATACCGTGTGGTGACGGAATGAAAATACAAGTGTCACCACCCTATTCTTTCCCACGTGTTTCGTAAGCAATTATATCATCCATTGCATTACTAGTGGTTGGGCTGAGTACCAAGTGGGAGTGCTCACTTGCTATCTGTATCGGGCCCGAGCGGGTTGGTATCACAATCTCCCGCGTGACCGGACATCAAGCACATTGGTATGTTTTGCTTGTAGCAGGAGATAGTCGTTAATGCTCACCATTTCATTTCAAATAAAATGGTGAGCAGTGGCTTGACAATACTCCCGGTATAGTTGAGTCCATGAGAAGGTAATTCCGATTGGCCTGATAACAAGTGGAGTGGGTACTTACTGCCCAACCCTACCACCACTAATGCATCCTTTACTTCCTTATTTGGCCTTTCACGGTACTCACGGTAAGGAATGCGGTGGTGACACTTGTACTCTTAATCTAATCTCAAGGTATTGTTGTTTTTGTTGTAGTCAATGTCCAGCATTCTATCAGAACATGGTGCGGATACAAAAATGCGTAACCTATAACCAAGTAAAGGGTATCTTCGGCTTTGGAGACTCTGATGTCATTGGGAAGATCACATTCCCTAGCATTGAGGCAGCCCCTGCTTTTTCCACTAGCTTCCCGTTTATATTTGAAAATAAAGTGGTGAGTTTTATGGTCTTTATATAAAAATTGTTAGTTCTTGTGGGTCAAGTGCCTACTAAAAAGTTTCTCAATGCTGTGACTTCAATTCCTTATCATTACGATTTATGATAAGGTAGCTATTATGGCCATCACTTAACTTTCTTTTCTCGCGATATTGGCTCGTGACAGACTAGTAAACACTTTAAATTAATATTACTTACTATAGGTGTCATGCAATTTGAGTAAGACAAAAACTATATCACTGCAGAGGAAGGAAATTACGAAAGGTTCCTAATGCGCAGCTCGGCAGTTCCCTTCTGCGTAATAAGCGGTAGTCCATTAATCACGTGATGATTTTTAGTAGTTTTTTAAAGGGGGGGAGGGCCCTGGTGATATGTGGTGAGGTTTAAGACTAAATACCACCCCTCCCCTACCCAAATCACGTGTATTTTTTATGTAATCTTTAAATACAGGTAAGTATAATCTAATTTAAGCTTTTCGGCTGTTTGGAAATCACGCGTTCAACGACAAAAATAAATATACCTACGTGACATCTCACTATTTTGTCGAAAGTTTCGAGCCTCACGTGATTAATGGATCGTCCATTCCCTAAGTTCAGAAGTAGTACGAAAGAGTATATTACAGGCAATTTTGTATTTCAAATTTCTAGCTACCCTGTCTTGTACCGTGTGCCATAGATCAGGACCCGTACTTCCGTATGACGCGCGATGTGGCCGCTCGTCTCAAAATGCCTAAACCAGCGTTAATACATTCAACATTCCTACCAGCATTGCAAGGAGCTCAGCATAAAATGTCCGCTAGCGATCCAAATGCGTCTATATTCCTTAACGATGGGCCGAAGCAAATAAAGAATAAGGTATTGTTTTTTTTTAATATTCCTGTTTTATTCATTACCCTACTCCATGGAAGTGGTAACCGTAGCTCTTTGAGCCAACGATCAGAGACGACACTAACAGTTACAGAATAATCGATGTCCATGAGTTAAGCCCGTCGCACACGTAGCTATAATATATACTAGCAAAAAGCTGAGCTTTGTGAAGGCTCGCGAAGTTTTCTACTTAATTTATAATTTTCGACAGATGGCGTTAGGAATACAATAAAATTCTAATTAATAAAATTTGTTATATTGTTTATATGTATAAAATAATATTTTTATGACAGATAACACATCTAGAAATAAATCTAAATTACTATGTCAAAGCCCAAATCTGAAAGTGTGATAGTTTCTCAGTAAAGTGTACCACAAAAGTACATAGATTGTGGGATAGTGATAGGGCATAGAATTATATATTATAGCTGCATGTGTGGTCACTCGAAAATTTGTGTAGAAAATATATCGTAATATGCCTTGCTATGATTTATATTAATATGTAATAATAGCTACGTGCCTGACGGACCTTACGCTATAACATTCAGTAAAATCATGTGTTGGATGAAAGCATTTAATGACAAACAGTTTTGGCAATTGTGGCTGTTAAATGATATATACAACTTTAAACGAGCAAGTCTTGTATATTTATATCTTTTATATTTATAAATTTATTTTGTCTATCTTGGAAACGGCTCTAACGAATTTGATAAAAAATTGTGACTAGATAAAGTTTGCATTTTAAATTTATCTACGTGGGCTTATATCTTAAAAAATCTCCATTTTTACAAAAACAAAATATATGCATTTTTTTCTAACGTTTTGAAATCATCTCGTAAATGTTTAAGGCTTGTAATACTGTTAATAGATGTATTCATTCTAGTACGACAAAATTCAAATTAAAAAATATTTAGCTTCTTAAGTTTGTTTTCTAAAGTAACTTCTCCGAAAAAAACACAAAAATAAAAGGCCGCCTGGGTATTTGCTACTACAAAGTGAATTCTCATCAGTCTTCAATTTTTATTGAAATTTTTTTTAACATAATGTTTAAATATTTTCTTCTCAGATCAATAAATATGCGTTCTCCGGTGGTCAGGCTACAGTGGAAGAACACAGATCGAAGGGCGGTAACACCGCAGTAGACATATCCTACAAATATCTCACATTCTTCTTAGAAGACGATGACAGGTTGGCAGAAGTAAGTCCCAATACAACGTTGAACATTATTTGTATTTTTTTGTATATATTATATGTATACCTAGTTATGCTCTAGTGACACGGACTCCAAATTCGAACCCTAACTATAAAGCTGTAACAGAGCTGTGTCTGTTTAAGATATTTGAGGAAAAAAAGACTGTATTGGGCCATATATATAGCCATGTTTGAACACAAAACAATCTTTTTTAGATTTTTTGCCCGTTTATCGGTTGGTCAGTTTGTTCTTCGCGCATTATGCAAAAACTACTAAATGTGTTTGATATTAGATATTTAAAAATGATGATGCCATTTTTTATTTAATAGCTTTAGATTAGACTTAAATACTGGTATAAATTTTATCCCGCTACTATATCGGGAACCTGAGATATAACCTATAGAGTTTGGCTAGTACAATAATAAAACCATATCCACGTCATTTGTATAGCTTTGTTTGCCAAAATACAACACTAATGATAGCCACGAGCAGAATTTAAACCTACGTTTCCTTGATAACCATTCCTCACATTTTTATGCCAACTAAGCTTTCACACATGTGCTCAGGACTATCAATTTCGATAACAGATTCCTTCTTAATGTCTTGGGTGACGCCCGCGCTTTCTTTCTTTCCATCTGTCGGATATATTGAATCCGACCTTGGTCAAACACCCATAACAAACAATGAATAATATATATCTTTTCAGATAAAGAAAGAATACGAATCCGGTGAAATGTTGACGGGTGAGCTGAAGAGGGAGGCTATCAATATAATAACTCCGTACATTCAGGAGTACCAGAAACGACGGTCTTTAGTAACGGATGAAGTAATGCAGCAGTTCTTCAAGATCCGACCAATCAAAGTTTAAATATATTTATTTCTATATTATTTATTTTATTTTTAATTAATACACACACGCGTGGACACGTCGAACGTGGATTCCGGTTGTTTAATTTTTAATAAAGACTATTATTATAAAAACTGACTATGCTAGGTTGACCGCGAAATATGTGCTAAGCAAAAAAAATAATTGTATTTTTTTAATACTGTAGAGGAGTCCAACCGTGACCATGATTACTGTAAATCGTAGTTTTATTTCATAATGTGTAACATTCGCGTAAATATCAGAAAGTATTATGCTATTGAGGAGTTTTCATTAATACACAAACCGAATGAGCTGGAGATGATAGGATCGATGATAGTAATTAATAGCGCACAAGGCTGGCTCGGAGGCAGTTGGTAGATCTCATGTCCTCCCTACAATTAAAGACATTAAAGACAGTGTTTACCCATCACTATAAATCTGCAGGCAGTCCTGCTAGCAACTAATCTTTCAAGCGCAACGAAAGCGGTTTGGTTTTGCGTTAGGTGCGCAGGTACGCACTTAAGTAAATATATCGCCTATCTAGGCATCATATTCGCGCTCTTCGACTCTACTGAATTTGCCCTCGTAGGAAAACATTAAATTCATTGACCTCTAAACCGCGGCGTGCGCGGCCAATCGGCATTTCAAGCAGATTATTGTATTTTGCTATTCATTTGATTCATTTAAATACTCATATATTTACACATGCTAAAACAAACCAAAATAGATTAAAAAAAGTTAAAAAACAACATGGCACCTATGTAAGTGTAATAAGATCGTAAACGATAGCCTAGGCGCATTACCAGCTAGTGATAATGCTTGGACATTTTGTCGACAAGATATCGAGTGTCCGAAATAAAGCGGATGAAAAAACATTTTACTAAGTAAACAGTTTATACGACTCCTACGACAAATGTGTTGGATTAAAAAAAAAGCAAAGTAATTTGGCGGGCTAATAACTTATTATGATTAATATTGACAAGTTGTACCTACTTTCTTTTTGTTAAGGCGGGAAAAAATGTGCCTAACCAATCGCACAGCCCATCGTTCGTGGCAAGGAACAGGGTAGTGTGGGGCCCTCACCCACTAAAACTGTGTGCCGTCTCTCCGCCTTTATTGACGGACCACTGGAACTATGTTACATTACTTCAGTGGGGACAAGTTTACCTACAATGTGCAATCTGAATAGTAGTCGACTGGACACTTATTAGTAAATATTCGTTTATGTTTTTACGTGATAAATTATTCCCGATACTTAAAGTTATGGTAATATAGCTACCGCATTAAACTTAGCTATGGATAATTTTATTTGTAAACGGCATCAACAATGCGTGTATTTTAGCAAAATTAATGATGAATAAACGTATGCTTTTACACGGCTTTGCATTTAACAAAACTCGGGTACTATAATAATATTATAACTTATAATATAATAACTTATTATTAAATGTTTAATAATGCCACAGTATTTTAATTTATACTAGCTTCTGTCCGCGACTTCTGCGTGGAATACAAAATCCTCAGTTCGTTTATCCCATATACCATAAAGCTGAAACTAATTACTGTAAGATATATACATGCCTATTTTTTTGTATTAAGCGGGTGGAAACCAGCATACGGCCCACCTGATGGTCGTAAGCGGTTACCGTAATACGCCAACAACACATTGGAGGCATCACTCGTGCATTACCAACACCAAAGAAAGGGGTAGGAGGTTTTTTACTGGTGGTAGGGCTGGATACCAAGTGAGAGTACTCGCTTGTTATCGGGCCCGAACGGGTCGGTGCCACCGTCTTCTGTGTGACCGGTCATGAAGCACGTCAGTGTGTTTTGGTTGTAGCAGAAGATAGCCGTTTATTCTTTCATTACATATCTCAGAAATGAAATTGTGCGCAGCGGCTTGACAATAATTGGTATAGTTGAGTCCATGAGCGATCGTTACCACTTACCATCTGGTAGGCCGTGGCTCGTCTGCCATCATAGGCAATAAAAAAAAGGTGGTGAGGCAGATTAAGGAGGTTTAAATTGTACCCTTTAAATTTTTGTAGATATTCATAGTGTCTACTAACTACTATTTAGGAAATATATCACTCATTTGCTGCAAGAACAGTTTTAAAACCTATTGTTATGTTAACTTAAAATTCTAAACAAATTACCATAAAAATAGAAAATATTTTGATCAACTTGGGAGTCCGCTGTGTCACGGAGCCTTGGTACAAAACAAACAGGCGACAATACCTCCGTAAGACAATGGCGGACCTCTTCTGAAGAGTTTTAAAAATTGTAGCACACACTTGTGTATACAACAACACTTTGATCGAATATGCATTACAATAGAGTAGATGTGTGGATGACACAGTCCTTGGTTAGAACAGGTAGCATACGGGTGTGATTGTGCACCTTAGAAGTTGGTGAGACACATAGCGGTGGAGCTTAGTGATAACACAGTTGGATACTGGGATCTTATACAGCTAATTCTTTAAATAATAGTTTGTTTACATATTTTACATAGTAATATATTAGTTGCAAGTGACACGTTGGCATATGGTCCAAACCAGTGAGTAATAGGTATCTTATAAGAAAGTTGTTACGGACTGTAAAATGTATAATCAAACATACGATGACGAGGCTCCACTGCCTCTTACATCGAACTATACAGTGGTTAAGGAACATGAAGAAGAGAAAAGAGAAACAGACGATCGAGTCATTTTGGAGATCGGACGGCAAGATGATAAACCTAGAGAAGAACACACTTTCTCCCATAAGAAGTATGATAAAACTATCTCGTATCATAGATCGTATGTTTTGGAAGATTATGAACCAAGACGGATTAATTATTTTAGGCCCCACGAGTTAGAACATAGCAGCGGTGAAGGTAAGAATGTTCTAGAATTTTCGGAACGAACAACAAGTTGTTATTAACAATTATGACGTATCCATATGCTTAGCATAGAATAAGAACTTTGAAAATCATAAAATACCTAATAGATTAATTGCAGGGTAGTACTTAGGTACCTTGTTACCGACTTGTTATTTGAGTAAGAAAGATGCCCAATTTGATGGGTGGTAAACTCTTTTAAAATTGTTGCCCGTTTAGGGCTAGTTATGACGTGGTAGCACGAATGACGACATAGGAATGTTTTATTAGACTAGCATACCACACTTGTAATTCTGTGTAACGTAATGTAATCTGTTTTTTAAACATGATTCCCCGACGAAGTCAACAACAAAATCGAAAAACAATTGTTTAGAACTCAGTAAGTAATTAGAAACAATTGTTTTTCGTTTAGATGGCACTTCTGTCGTATTCAGATTGATCCATCATACAGCAAAGTTTTCAAGCATATGAACTCAGTGTTTATGTCTGGAGTGGTTTCATAACCGTCGCTAGACATAAAATCGTGACGAAAACCTGCCACATATATGTGTTTGAAGCGTATGCATAGATGATTCACTTATATACCTACCTGAAGCGTACCTATGTGGCGGATAACTGCCCTTGGTCTTTAGTATGTGACGGACTATGGTGAAACAAGCAGTTTTACCTACCATTCTGTGCCGCTGAATAACCCTCCTAATATACCCTAAAATAAATTCACTCTTAGCTGCAGAAACTAAGGGTAGATAATACGCAAGAGAAGAGAAAAAACTAAACCTGCATTGTTGCCTATAGGCAGTGAGCCAAATGGTTAGCTGCACAGTTTCAATGATGTAAAGCATCTTGTTAGATGTAGTAATCAGTCTATAAATGAATATAGCTGAAATCCACTTCTTCCTTGGTATATATTAATATCCGAGATCTGTGTCTTTTTGCATTAAAAGTCCTCACCACGATAAAAACGCTTTGGAAATTATATTAATAAGTAGTTATGTTAACACAAAGTATAAAATGTGAAATCTAAAATAACAGTCACGACTAGGATTTTAACCTGCATCTCCTGGAATACCAAGTGGTCACCCAAGACGTTAAGAATGCATGTGTTATCAAAATTCGCAGTCCAGAGCAATTGTCCATCCATCCATCCATCAGCCTTTCATCGTCCATTGCTGGACATAGGCCTCCCCAAAATGGGGGTTTTACCATAATTGCCACGCTTGGCAGGCGGGTTGGCGATCGCAGTGGATGTTTTTAGTACATAGGGGAACGCTGCTGCCCGGTCCCCCGGTAATCCCTTAGTCGGCTTTTACGACTCCCTTAGGAAGAGACAGGGTGGAGCTATTCTTGGTGCCGGCCCCACACGGCATAGAAAAAAAAAGTGAGCAATTGTCACTATGGCTGAACGGACGGTATTCCAGGAGATGCAGGTTCAAATCCCGCTCGTGACTGTTATATTCGATTTCACATTTTCACACCTTGTGTTAATTTGTATGGCTAAGCAATATATATATATATATATATAAATATCAAATTACAATAGGTGTTTTAACGTGAACGTACCAGGTTCAAGATACTATGACCAGGACTACAGGGAATCAGCTTCGATACCAGAAACTGCTAATTCCGAGACTTCTTCACTGGATTATTCCCACGAATCCCAGGATAACACCAAATATGGCGCAGATGATAGCAACCTGGGCGTAAATATTCACAATTGGAAGGAAAGAGCATTACAACTGGAAAAAGGTATATAATTATCTTTGTTAACCATATTTTGATTTACTAGGTACATATAGCTCATCCCTGAAGTAATGTAACATAGTTCCAGTGGCCCGCCAACACAGGTGGAGAGACGGCATACGGCGGGTTTGTTTAGTGGGTGACCACACTACCCTGTTCGTTGCCCCGAACGACGGGGTGTGCAGTTAGGTATATTATTAACCTAAACAAAAAAAACGGTACATATTGCTCATACGTTACCTACAAACTCCAGAGAACGGTATAGGAGGCGTAGAGGAAGGACCATGAGTAGGTTTGAGCCTTTGGCACTCTCACTCATTTGACGATACGCAATAGTAGAAATATCTACCGTTATTACTAGCTGATGTTCTGTGAGAGAAAAAGGCTCTACTACCAAAAATAGTGACCGCCGATCTGTTGGACTCTCATCAGACATATTTTTGCACTTCACTTTAATGGAGAAAATTGTGAAAGTGGAAAAAGAGATAGCTGTCTCTCTCTACGAGCAGGATTTGAAGGCACGTCTCTCCTATTCCGAGTAGGAACGCTTTAGTCCGTGAAGCTATCGCAGTGATTTTTCTTATTGCTGTGATGGCTTTAGGGAGAAATATCTTTTTCCACTTTCACAATTACTAGTTTACCCGGCGAACTTAGTACCACCTATTTAGATAGTTTTATATATATTTTTAGCATTTGACATGCTTAGCAACATACATTTAAACACAAAGTGAAAAATGTGAAATCGAAAATAACAGTCACGAGCAGGATTCGAACCTGCATCTCCTGGATACCGTCCAGATGCTTTGCCAATTCAGCAATCGTGACCCTTGCTCCTGACTGCTAATT
This sequence comes from Leucoma salicis, assembly GCA_948253155.1. Lineage (NCBI taxonomy): Eukaryota > Metazoa > Arthropoda > Insecta > Lepidoptera > Erebidae > Leucoma > Leucoma salicis. Next base: position 16,477,600 of record OX411821.1, read on the forward strand.
TCGATAACACATTGATACTTAACGTCTTTGGGTGACGCCTGCACCATCAGTCGGCAGTATTTTCATACATTATACCGACCAGGTAAACTTAATTTGCATTTAGCAGTCAGGAGCAATCGTGACCCTTGCTCCTGACTGCTAAATGAAAAAATTTATTGAATTGGCAAAGCATCTGGACGGTGTCCAGGAGATGCAGGTTCGAATCCTGCTCGTGACTGTTATTTTCGATTTCACATTTTTCACTTTGTGTTTAGTACCACCTTCCATCCATCAGCCTTTCAACGTCCACTGCTGGACATAGGCCTCCCCAAGAGAACGCCACAACGAGCTGTCCCGCCATGGGAGATAAAGCCGTAATCGCCACGCTTGGCAGGCGGGTTGGCGATCGCAGTGGATGTTGTTAATACTCGAGGGAGTGCTGCTGCCCACTCTCCCGGTGTTCCCTCAGTCAGCTCTTACGACTCCCGTGGGTAGAGAGGGCCACCACCTTAGAATCAATAAATTTTGTTTTTACTTATTAGCTGAATTAAATATAGCTTTTCATCAAAAATGCATGGTCTGGCAAAATGTTTGAGAAAATTAATTAGCTTCATATTTTTTTTGTGAAGTTTCATTATTTTAATAGCTATTCTGCTATTCCGAGCGAAAAATAGTAGGTACAATCAACAAACATTATTTATTATGTTTATTATTATTCTAAATCCGGCAATAACTCACTTTTAAGATCGATTATGTCAACTCAGGATTCGGGTATATTCGATGCTCATCACGAGGCGAGTTCGCAGCGGCCGAATCACTTGCTAGATTTAGAAAACTTTTGTTATTTTATATATATTATTTTGCATTTGAGAGGCTTAGCCATTTAAATGAACACAAAGTGAGAAAATGTGAAGTCGAAAATAATAATTACGGGATTTGAACCTGCAAAGCCTGGAACGGTTTTCCAGCTGTTAAACTAACATAATGTCAATAAGATAATCCGTAGGTATTGATAATTAGTACCACTGAAGTAATGTCACACAGTTCCAGTGGTCTGCCAATAGAGGCGGAGAGACGTCACACGGCGGGCTTATTTAGTGGGTGCGGGCTCCATACTAAACGGTGTGTGTGGTGGAGTAGTTATATTCTCTTTGTCCATACTATCCTGTTCGTTGCCCCAAATGAGATGTGCGGTTAGATATTTTTTTACCTGCCCTAACAAAAAATAAAAAGGTGTCGATGTTTGGTAAAGTCGCTCTAACAAGTAAGCTTATAGTATTATACCTAGAGTACTAATCCCACAACTAGCTGGTTAGATTACCTGATTAAGGCGGTAGGAATATGCGGCATGCTGAGAATCGTACGTTGTGGCGTTATGGGAGAGGCCAATATCAAACAGTGGACTGTAATTTGATGATTGATTGAAGTAAACTATTACATAGTTACAAATGAGAGTTATTAAAAATATTACTTCTTTTTTATATTCAGAGTACAAAAAGACAGCTTGTGACAGAGAGAGGACACGAATGCGCGATATGAATCGGGCATTTGATCTGCTACGGTCCAAGCTACCAGTCACCAAACCTTCGAAAAAAAAATATTCCAAAATCGAGTGTCTTAGGTAATTCCCCTTTTTGTAAACACTACGATATTATATTCAGCTTATTTGATTAGCAAGAAAGTAGATTTTTTTATATATACTACATGGGTGACAAACACCAACACCATAGGCAACACTCGCGTCGCCATCACCAAAGAAAGGGATAGGAAGTGGATAGGAAGGATAATTAGGGAGAGGATAGATAGTATACTAGGTGAGGAAAGAAAGAATAACAAGGTGAAGTAGAACCCCTATGGTTAGAGCCTCCGGCTCTCTCACTCACCATACGAAACACAACGGTAGGAGTAAGTACCTACCGTTGTTACACGCTGATCTTCTGTGAGAGGGTGGTACTTCTCGGGTTCGATCCCCGGGTCGGGTAGTGTTACTGAGCTTTTTCGTAAAAGAAATGAATGCATTTACATGCATTAATCCATGCATGTAAATGCATCCGATAGGTGGCGTGGGTTACAAAGAAAGGTTTATATGGGTACACCATAATTATTATTTAAACTCAAATTGTATTTTTGGGCGGTGATCATAAACTCGACAATATCGATAAAGATGTTCAGTAAAATAAAAGTTATCGAACTGATTTAGAGAAGCAATATTGTTTTCAGGTTTTTGAGAAGCAGTTATATTAATTACTAGCCTTTACCCTAGTTTTTGTGTTATATCTCGGCGAGATATAAACCAACAAACGGATAAATATCCTAAAAAAGGTTTTGTGTTCAGAGATGCCTGAATATCCTAATACAGCTATTGTTTCTCAAATATATTAAATGTACAGATATAGCTCTGTTACAGCCTTATAACAGTATAGATGGTATCATGGATAGAAACATAAAAATAAATAGAGACACCAATGTAAATAGGTGACTTTAAATAATATGTTGAACAGACTTAATTTTTCAGGATAGCGATATGTTACATCAGGCACTTGGAGTACATGTTGGCAGGAGGTATACCCGATGACAACCCAGTGTTTTTTGAATTGCACGCCTCGGAACTACGACGTCGACAGTCAAGATATTAGCCGCTATCTATCTCACTACATTTGAAGTGTCTTTTCAAAAGGACTCGATTTCTCATTTTGGCGAAATAAAATATTTTTAGTGATATAGTGAAATTCGTTCCTAACTCCACATTCTCTATGATGTTTAAATGATAATGGCGGGCCTCGTGGCGTAGTCGGTAGTGTAACCGACTTCCGTGCACGAGGTCGTGGGTTCGATTATTTGTAACTACTGCATCTGGGTGTTTTCTATCTATTATATGTAGCTATGTATGTATTTACTAAAAAAAAGTAATGTATGTAGGGTAAACTGTACTATTGCTGGCACCCCCTTAGTCATTGGCACTTTGGATTTTAAATGCAAATATTAAGAACTGGTATAGCAAAAAACATCTGTTCTACTTTTTTTCATAATCTGCAGTAGTAACATTGTTTGCAGAAAAAAGTAGGTTTTTGTAATATTATAGCTGGCAGCACTAAAGAAAATAAATATATACCGGCGCCATGCAGAACGGTTAAAACATCACTTTCTAATAAGAGGTCATCAATTAACGACTGTAACCTAGATTATTATGCTTAGTTTTTAGGTAAATAATGGCAATGAGTGCTTTTTCTGACCAATTTTCTGTTATTGTCTTACATTAGGTGCCAATAACCGATTTATATGTGTCAATTACTTATAGTGCCAATGACTGTAATTTCAAATATTATTTTGTTCTTTTTTGTTTTTCTATTAAAAATCTCTAATTAAGTAAATTGATTAATGCATTTTCATTTGAAAATATACATACCAGAGAACCCTTTATCAATGTTTGCTGACGTTTTAAACACCTATCAATTTAAAAAATTTATATATCAATCTTAAATATGCTTAGAGTGCCAATCATTATACAGTTTACCCTATTATATCTGTAATCTGGTACCCATAGCACAAGCGTTAAGCTTAGTTTGGGACCAGAGGACGTGTGTGGAATGTCCATGAATATTTATTATTATTCTTAAAACAATAGAATATTTGAAATAAACGGGCTTTTTACACGCTGTTATCAACATATATTCTGGATAGTGGCAAGTTTATGTATAACTAACCTATAAAAAAGCTACCTCTCATCTAAACAGGGGTTAGACGGAATTTCATATCTCACAATCGACATCGTACTGTCTCGCTTGTGATTGGTAGAGTCTCCATTTTTGCGGGATAACTAGTATGTGTCCTCTGTACTTCGATATAATTTAGAAATTTATTTAAACAGTAGTACACGATAAATTCACTTTTTTTCTTAAAAATAAAATCACACAACCTACCAACCAACCTATTATCACGCCATCTCCCTTGCGAGGTAGTCAGAGAGAACAGCGTGCCCAGAGGCTCTATTCTTCCATACATCTCTCGCTATTATTTTCTCAAATGTCTTAAATGTACAGACACAGCTATGATACAGTCTTATAGATAGTTAGGATATGAATTTAATATTTAGGTATGAAACATTTTAAAATAATAATTTTATTTAACTTCCTTCTTGTTACAAGGAGTCAAAGTCATGTAAACAGATAACGTTTATAAAAAGTGCAATATATTGAATTAAAATCATTAATTTATTTTTACAAAAAAAAAATATACAATAATATCCAAAAAAATTTTTTTAAACACATTCACTTACTCGAACATTTTTGAACCGCTTTGAAACACCAATAACATAATTAGCTAACGATAAATGAAGACATGTTTTTTATGCACAAAATGTTTGCTTTTTCAACGTCTATCACGTAACAAAATCATTTATCATCATCATCAATTTTAACATTTATTTACAACACATCACTACCTTCTGTAATTTATCTATTGATAGTAGTGGCATCTGTATGTCAATATTGTCACAAACACATACGATTACTTTCGATACGTGGCTTGGGCTCAGTATATTTTTTTTTCAGTACTTACCTACATTGCAATGTACTGAGCGTAGTAATTGAAAGGATCTTCTGAAATAATATAAGTTAATTTTGAAAACTTCTGCATGTACCTACTTAATAATGCCACATGAAAATGTTGTTTTTAATCCTTTGCGTAAAATAAAAGTAAGGTCATAACTTTTTTTCCAACCCTTTATAGTTGGGCACAGGCCAGAGTTAGAGAGGAATCTAGGCCGATTTAAATATTAAATACTTTGTGTAAATCACTATTCTCAACAGTATGAAAATAAAAATAAAAATTTAAGTATCAGTTTAGCCACTTTTTCTTATGTATATTGTCGTTTTTTTTTTAGTATGGATTAAGTCTTACAGTATCTATGACGACGACAGCCGGCCATTGACCTACCAACAAATGGACCTCGTGTCCGCGCTCAAAAGTATCCGAACCAAAAGAGAAAGAAAACACCAAAAGAGAAACAATCGCGCGCCAGTCTCGTTTGGTCGACGGACTTGAATATACATTCGATATGCCGTACTGTATTATGAAAACGTAAAAACTACTCAAATAAAGTGAAAAAATAATATTTTCAGTAAGGAGACTCTTATCATTTGCAACGTTAAAAAAATTAGCATTTATGATGAAAAATGTGTCTTCGCCTAACTGTAACTTCTGTGATAAACCGGAAGATGTACAACATATCTTATTAGATTGTGCCCGCAACAATGTACAGAGACAACTTTTGTGTCGCCAGCTGGGCTTAAACATGTTAGAAGTTGGAGTTTTCCAGTCCATTCTGGCTTCACCTTCTTCGAGAGAAGCTAAAATGATTTACCTTTTTATAACTAAGAGCCTACAAGATATCTAGCAGTTTAAGATTTAGTATGGGGTACGATGGGGCTGGCATAATCTAGTAGATTAAAAGTCACTTAAATAAATTTAAAGAATAAAAAAAAACCATTTGCAAGTGTTATTTAGCTTAAAAACAAAGAATTTATTATAAATTTTGAATATTTGTAAAATAAATCAACACAATATTCACTAGAAGCTACATAAGGTGGTCATGGTGCGGCCTATTAGTAGAAGCTACAGAAGCTAATAATTTATTGCAAAGAAAACTCAACACTATTATAATGGCACATTTTCTTACACACTTGGTACAAGGTTTCAAATAGACTGACTTGTTATTGACTAGAGACACTTTTATTGAGAATTTTGTACTAGACCTGACGTCCATTTTTTATTAGGTCAATGCAGCTGGCTGTTAATTTTGCATGCATTCTAAAAAAGTATGTAAGGTTTTAAATTATAGCGTTTCATAACCACATGAAACAATTTAAACGGGTCTTAACGCGTGGGTACAGCTTTTTTTTTTTACTTTATTGGAACAAACATCTTAAAAAACAATTACCAACTTACAATCTTAAAACCACTAAGGTTTACCTATGTGTTGTTGGAGTACCTTATTTATTCTCGAAGTTTCGATTGTGTTGCACAAGCCGTTTAAGACTCGTTTATGTAATTCTGGAAATCTTCAGTTTCAATGCTACTGAGCAGTCTGTAACAGCCCATCTATAGACAGGCCGCGTCCAAGACCTGACGTAAATTAAGGGCACCTTATTTGATCACTAACTTGTTTTTTCATTTAGTAGTCGGGTTTAAAACAACAGATAAAATGTTTAGATATCTTGCAAATAGTCGATGTTCAGTCTGTTATTCATAAGAAAAATATACGCGGAAACGTACCTAAGTCACGGCTCGCGCACTAAAATGCTAATATTGTTCACATATCCCCAAGCATCCATTCTAATCCCGGCAGTGAGTTATATTTAACTGTAGGTCTTATAAGTTATGCTCTCTTCCTGATCTGGCGTTCCTTGACCTCTTCTGCATGTTTTCTGTCCAACTCTTTGAGGTAGTCCAAGTACGCGCACTTGATAAGGACGGGCACTTTCGCGACCCCTGGATGTGCAATAGTAAGTTACTGTATTGATTATGTGGCGATCCTTGGGTAGAGCAATTAGCCACTGAAGTAACATACATTAAACACAAAGTGGAAAATGTGAAATGGAAAATAACAGTCACGAGCAGGATTTGAACCTCATCTCCTGGATACCGTCCAGATCATTTTTCCAATTCAGCCATCGTGACAGCTGCTGTCAACTGGTAATTTCGATAACACATCATACTTAACGTCCTAGGTGACGCCTGCGCCATCTGTCGAATGTAGATTCAAATCCTGCCCGTGACTGTTATTTTTGATTACATATTTTCCACTTTGTGTTTAATGTATATGGCTAAGCATGTCAAATGCTAAAAATATATAAAAATTTCTAGTTCCAGTGGCTCGCCAATACAGGCGGAGAGACGGCACACGTCGGGTTTATTTACTGGGTGAGGGCCCCACACTACCCTGTTCGTTGCCCCGAACGACAGGGTGTGCGTTTAGGTACATTTTTCCCCGCCTCAACAAAATAAATGCTCTACCCATTGTAGAGCAATTAAGTCGCAAAAAAGATTACAAGGAGAGCCAATTATTTTATTTATACATAATGGTGACAGCAAACTAGTCGGTTGATCTAACAATAAATGGTAATCGCAGCTCGTGTAAAAAATATCACAAAACATCTTTATAGTGTTCATAACAATTGTTTTTATACCGTGAGTGACAAACAAGCATATGGCCCCACCTTGTGGTAAGTGGTTACCGTAGGCTATAGACGCTAGTAACACCAGAGGCATCACTCGCGCGAAAGGCATAGGAGGTGGATAGGAACGTTAATAAAGAGAGGAAGATAGATAGAGATCTCAGTCACGAAACACAACGGTAGGACGAGTACCTTTCGTTGTTTCACTCTGATCTTCTGTGAGAAGGTGGTACTTCCCCGATCGCCCCATTAATGCTGGGATAAGCCAGTCTCTACTACAAGATACCCATAATATCGTCATATAATTGCATTTATATATTTTGCATTTATATATCGAGTTTCCCACCGAAAAAAGCCAATAAGTAATTGTTTTTAATAAATAAGATTATAAAATAGGTATAGGCTAGTTTTTAGGTTACATCTTAAGTTCCCGATATAGTAGCGGGAAAAAATGTATACCAGTTTTTAAGTCTAATCAAGAGCTATCAAACAAAAAAAGTTGCATCAAAATCCGTTCAGTAGTTTTTGCGTGATGCGCGAACAAACAAACAGATAAAAGGACAAAAAATCTAAAAAAGTCTTTTTGTGTTTAGACACGCCTATATAGCCTAATTCAGTATTTTTTTCTCAAATATCTTAAATGTTCAGACACAGGTCTGTTACAGCTTTATAGTATAGATTAAAATATAATTATAAGCATGAAAAAATATATATTTGCAATTTTAACCTCGAGCTTTTACCGCTAGGAACTTAAAACTTATAAACAGTACCTACATACAAAAATAAATTAATTTTAATTTTTAATTTAACTGCCTCTGTAGGACTAGTATCTATTCTGTGCCTCAGTGGTGTAGCGGTGAGGTCTCGGGTTCGATCCCCGGGTCGGGCAATACTATTGAGCTTTTTCCTAAAAAGAAAAATTCTCAGTAACAGCCCGGAGTTTGGAAATGTGCCCGGTAGAGGTCAATAGGCTCGCCCCCTATTATGTGGGACTTAAACATAGCTGGCGAATCATGGGTGTGTAATACACCTCTGCCTACCCGTGGGTGTGTAATACACCGCTGCCCTCGGGGAATACAGGCGTGATGCAATTTTTTCTGTTTTTTTTTACAAAATTAATGACAGAATTGTGAGTTTGTTATGCTGTGCAAAGGTCAATATTTTAAAAATAATATATTATAGTTACCGGCAAAACAACTAGTGACTAAGCCCTTGTAAATTGCGTATACAGGCCCTACGATGCTCTCCACACTCTCCTTCTTCTGCAAACAAAATTACTATGTATAAAACGCTTTTGTAATTAAAAAAAATACGGTCTCATAGTACCTATGTCATACAGTTCCAGTGGTCGCCAAAACAGGTGGAGAGACAGTACAAGGCGGTTTTATTTAGTGGTTGATGGCTCCACACTACCTTGTTCGTTACCCCGAACGACGACGTGGTGTGCGGTTTTTCCCGCCTTAAAAAAAAGTGTTCTTATAATAAAAGTTAAATATAAGAATTTTCACTTCAAAATGTTAAGCCAATACTTATAAATACGAGCAGGATTTGAATCCGCATCACCCGAGACATTAAGCAGGAATGTGTTATCGAAATACGTAGTCCTGAGCAGATCTCACGGTTGTTAAATTGGCAAACTATCTGGGGCCGTTTTCCAGAAGATGCAGGTTCAAATTCTGCGCACTTCAAATGTTTAAAAAAAAATAAAAATAAAAATAGACGTCGCGGTACGTCTACCAGATGTGAAAACATCGAAATTATTTTGTAGAAATAATGAGTACCTACCTAGAAATAAAATGATCATAACTTTTTCAATGTGTACTTGTATAAAGTGATGACATAACGGAAATGGACATAAATCATCATCATTAGGCCCTGGATATCATCTAGGGCCGAAGTACTTGTCAAAACGAACCAAACGATTCCAAAGTTGACGGGATTGCGGTGCTTTATAGCATAGTGCCCATGGTCATCCGGCTCCATTATAAGACCCTGAATATCATCTAGGACTATGGTACTATTCAAGATAACTCTAACTAGCCCTAAATCGATGGATTGCGACGTTTAATTACCGAGTACCCATGGCTACTTTCCAGCTCTATCATCACATCCTGAATTCCATCTAGAGACAAAGTACTCGTCAAGACGAATCATACGAGCCCATACTCGATGGGGTTATGTCGTTTTATCGCGGAGTTCCTATGGCCACCTTATAGCTCCATCATCAGACTCTAGATACCATCTAAAGATAAAGTACTCGTCAAGACGAATCAAACGTTTCCAAACTCGATGGGGTTTCGTCGTTTCATTACAGAGTTACTGTGGCCACCTTCCAGCTCCATCATCAGACCTTCAATACCATCTAAAAAGAAAGTACTCGTCAATATGAATCATATGAGCCCAAACTCGATGGGGTTATTTCTTTTTGTAACGGAGTCCTACGGCCTACCTTCCAGCTCCATTATCAGACCCTTAATATCATCTAGTACTGGAGTACTAGTTAAGACAATTCAAACGAGCCCTAACTAGATGGAGTTGTGCTATTTAATTAAAGAGTTCTCATGGTCACCTTCCAACGCCATCATCAGACCCAGAATACCACCTAAAGACAAAGTACTCATCTAGACGAATCAAACGAGTTCAAAGTCAAAGGGGTTGCGTGGTTTCATTATAGAGTTGCTATGTCCACCTTCCAGCTCCATCATCAGATCAGCTCCATGTCATCATAATATTGCACTGTCACGCGATATACGTATGCGTGTAAAATTGCAGCTCAATCGGAAACCAGGAAGTGTGTCAAATTTAACTTGTAAGATTTGAACAGGACAAGTAATATATAAGCGTCGCCACGCTAACAACCGATTTTACCCTCCCTCCGCATTAGATGTTTCACATCAATAATATTATAAAAGCGTATAGCGTAGAGGGCAGAATCTATCTATATATATATATATATAAGCGATTTACCACTCACTGACTCATCACGATATCTCCGAAACCGTACGTCCGATTGACTTGAAATTTTGCATAGATGCTCCGTTCATAACGTAGACGCTAGGATTTTACGAAACTCAATTATATATTTTTATCTGCTATCGTATTCAGACTTGTACACTAATTATCATAACAACACAAACATGCTAAGGTAATATGTCAACCGTTGCTATAGTAACCATTGACAGTACAATAACATCATGTTAAAAGTTGGTGTTTAACAAAATAATGTTAGTTATGTTTATGAGATAAAGAGTATTTGGCATTAGTTTAATAGTTTTTTTAAAAACTTATAATTTAGGTTACAAGTTATTTGTGAATATAAAAAGAGAACTTTAGTGGGATCGGAATTCAAACCTGCGTCCCTTTCAATCCGGGGAAGTGCTCTAAGCCGCTAAACTATGACACTGACCAACGGCTATACCCAATCTCCACATCACATTTGTCGCCACCTATGGGATGCACCTTATTTTGACCAGATCGGAAATGAAGCAAGAGAAAGATGTGTGTCAGGATCGTAGCAAGTGGAAAGAAGTGAGCTCTGCCTACCCCTACGGGAAATAGGTGTGACAATATGTATGTATGATTTTATAAAATAATAACAACTTTTAACTGCGTGCGTGAGTGTAATGACACTATTCAGAAGGAACGAGAGAAAAAGAGACAGCTAATGAGTTTTTCTAAAGAGATTTTGGTATCTAAGCATATTGAGACGTTGCGGCTGGTCGCGCGTCGAAACAATAATAAACGAAATGAGTGCAGGAAAGCGTAATCTGCACTCATTTATAGTGGACACTTTTAGTGCCTATTTTTGGATCTTCTCTGTTTTATACATCAACTGTGGTGCAGCGGTAGCGTAAGCAACTGCTGATCATGAGGTCTCGGGTTCGATTCTGGAGTCGGGCTGTGTTATTGACCTTCATCGTAAAAAAAAAATTCTCAGTAGCCGCTCGGAGTTTGGAAATGTGCCCGGTAGATGGCAATAGGCTGGCCCCCTATTACATGGGTCTTAAACATAGCTGGCGAGTCGTGGGTATGTAATACACCTCTGCCTACCCCTTCGGGGAATACAGGCGTGATGCTATGCTATATCATTGGAAACAAGGCATTGCAAATGACCGCATTTGCTAAGAGTAACCTACTAATAGTAACAGATATTTTAATTAATAAAATGAAAACCACATAATGTATTTATAATTTTATTGTAGCAATAGCATATTTATTACATGGCTTCCTATTTATCCTAAAATAAGAATTCTATTTCGAGAATGATGGAATTTCATACGAATATTTTTAGTCTTGGAAAGTAGTAGAATTGGCGTCCCTTACCCGTTGTCCTAGGTAAATGAGACGAAACGCGATTAAAGTATTAGTCGCAATACTGGGTGTTTCATACACCTCTGCCTACCCCTTCGGGAAATACAGGCGTGATGCTATGTTTTTGATTATACGTCAATGTTTATAACACATCATTATATTAGGCTGTACGGCTTAATGGTGTGTAAGACGGTAAGTTGGCCATCCAGTGAGTGGTGGGTGTGGTTGCCTATAGATCGAAGGCAACCTTCGCGTGTAACCCACCTCAAGAAAAGCTATAGGACATGAAGAGGAATGATGATATATAGGAGATGAGGATGTGGTCAGTTAAATTAATAGGAAGGGAATGAGGCGGTGGTTTGGTAGGTTCCTAATAAAGATAGAAAACACACATATTTAGACTTTTTTGAATTAATAATTTCCTTTTTTATTTCATATAGGATACACATACAATTAAATGGTTTTATAAAATCGCGGGTAAAATAGGGGATGAATTTAGAAAGTAAATATTCGCTGACGAAGTCGCGGGTATCAGCTAGTGATCAAATATAAGCTTGATTTCTTTTATTCATTTATCGATTGACTGATAGTCTTTATCCGACAGAGCAGCTTGCCAAACATGTTGAGATCACTCTAGTCACTCACATATTTAAGTCGGACACGGTGTTATAAAGCAATTCAAAAGATGCTTTCCTCGAATGTAAGTGACGCGAATATACCAGGGTCACATAAACTACAGCAACTTTGTAGGAATTCTGAATTTGACTGCCTATTAAACGTCAGTGTTCTTTACATAATATATTGAGCAGCGCGCGCCGAAAGAGACGGATTTCGCGAAGTTATTGCCGACTAATTCACGACTATTTTTATCATGCTAAAATTTAATGTGCCGTTTCTGAACTAGATTGTAGTGTACCAGGCGCTCAGAGAATTATGAAGCACCATTCATATTTTAGAAGTAGTGTGCTATGCGCTATACACACAATAAACGTCTCATATTTATCTAGTACAGGGGTGGCTTTATGTATCAACGTGCCATTTTTCTAAAGAAATCCATAGACGTGCGTGCCGTCATATAATTTACACTTCGTGATTATTGGAAAAATAATATATGATACTAAATAGTTACTAGCAACTCATCCATCCATCCATCTATCAGCCTTTTAACGTCCACTGCTGGATATAGGCCTCCCCAAGAATGGGGGATAGTGCCGTAATCGCCACGCTTGGCAGGCGGGTTGGCTATCGCAGTGGATGTTGTTAACATTGTGTTACTCGAAGGAGTGCTGCTGCCCACTCCCCCGGAATTCCCTCAGTCGGCTCTTACAACTCCCATGGGTGGAGAGGAGAGGGACAATTCTAAAGCGTAATTCAATTTAACGCGATATTAGTGTGACTTGTTGTTGCAGATTTAATAACAAAAATAACTAATATTAGGGTTGTAAGGTGATACTTTTAGCAGAATGCATGCTCAACTGGATTGTCTTTAATGTTATTCATCCAATTCTTTCCGTTTCGATATTTTTTTGAATCCATATTGAATTAGACTGGAAATCAATTAGCTGCATTTCGAATTCTGTGCCTGCCTAAAATATTGTATACGCGATACAATACTTTTAACAATTTTTGTTTACCTTTGTTTCGCCATCCCTTATTTAGTAGAATAGGTAACGCCCCCGAACTGTCTCGGCAGATAAAAAAGGATAGCAAACTAAACAAGCGCCACGCACTACCGCTACATTCCCAAATCAACCCCAGATCAATAACCACGTGGAACCAAACACGGTGACGTAACCACTTCTACTAGGATAACATCAGCTACGTAGAGGTAAAACATTCCAGCGACAACAATATCTGCTACTCGATTTTAATTCATAACACTTAAGTGTTACAGTCTTTTTTAGGTGTATATAGTTTATACTTACAATTACGTTACCGGATTGATCAAATGAGGGAGGGCGTCTCGTGTTTAAACTGCGTATATATTCTGACCAACGACGAAGACATTCCGTGACGTCACGTTGATCGCCCCATATTCCTTGTGTGTATGTGAAGTAGATAGATCCTATTAGGATTCCAGCCTGTCGAGAGGTAAGCATGCGGTAATTTGTCTCAATGTATACTAACAGCGGAGAATCACTGAGGAGGTTATGCATCTATCTGTCAGAGTATTTTATTAGTTTGATGCATTAAATACCTTTGGCTTATTAAATTAGCCCAAAGAAAGTGAGCAGAGATTTTACACTAGGAAAATTTAATAAAATCTTTAAATTTATTTGAAAGCTAAACTTGATAATAGTGCAAGCTCGTTCGAAACAAAAATATCTAGGATCGCCTAGTCCTCTAGGAATAGGAGAGTGTTTATAACTCTTTCTCATGTGGCATAACATGTACACTTTTGGGCACAGCTGACAGCAATCCTCGCAATTATTGATTTGCGAATTGCAATACAAGAGAATCTAGAGTCCACGACTCCACGCTGACTATAGTATTACTTCCACTTTTCCTTTTGTCGCTGTTATAGTTTCTGTATGTGTCTGTATTCATCTAGGAAATTCGTCAAATGAAATGGGTTTCGCGATATTATTTTATTGTATTACTTTTTTTACAATACCTATTTTGAAAACTTTTATTAAGACAGCATAGTTCAAACTACTTGTGGACTTGCCACGATTTCCAAGGTAACGGTTAATCTTTCGCTAGGCCGTCATAAGAAAGGCGACTAAAAAGTTTCGTCTAGTACTTCTGAGTACGTGACCTCCGTCCTTCGGCAGGCAAGTTAAGCAGTGATTCCCGGCTGTCAAAAACATCCTGGCAGTCTTTAAAAGTTGTCAGAGTCCTGAATAAAAAATAGATTAGCCTTGTTCGGAGGTCACCAGTTATCTCTTTATAATAGTTGCGTCGTGGAGATCAGATAGGCATTCTCTCCGTGTAAATAATGGTCATCTGATAAAACCAAACAGGAAAACTGAAACCGGATTGGAAGCCGACCCTAATGTAGATAGTTGGATAGCTGGATTAACTCTTTATTATACATTGAACATATAAATTAACTTAGAAAAATGTTAAGGAAGTTATAATTATAAATTATAATTGACGGCCATAACGCATATAGAGATTTCTTCCAGACAACCACTAATGTAGTTTAGGATTAGGCTAAAAATATAACGAGCATAATCCAGACCAATAGAAAAGCGACACTTTTGAGCTTGTTCTAGAAAAGTTTTACATGCGTATTTAAGTAATAATTAAAATTATAATTTATAACTCAACTTGAATCTATTAAAACATCATGAAACGATTGAATACACCGACCGATCCATCCAATGTATTTTTTAGCAATTTTTAGATTGCTAAAAAATACATTGGATGGATCCATAGAATCACGTCTTAATATTTGAACCAGATAAACAGAAAATGAAAGAGTTACTAACTTTGACTGCGTACATGCACTTTCCATGCACATAATAAGGAATCTTTGGAACCATGGGTTTCGCGCCAGATTTTCTCATCTTGTATTCTTCTTTTGTGCAAACTTTGATGCATGTTGGATAAAGTGGGAGTTCTATAGACAAAAAAGTATTATAAAATGACGTGCGTAAAGAAATGGTACTTTACTCATGTGGTTAAAACTATTAAAGTACATAGTTGATTGTAACTCATAATCAAACAAGTGTATCTACTCAATGCTACATAATCACAGTAAAGGTCATTAGCACGTTTCGCGTTCTTGTGGCATTCAATTTTTTGTTACGAAATGATAACAAAAATTTTTTTACATGGTGTTTCAAATATTCTTTGTGGGGGAGTAAAGATATTACACGACTTCTAATAGCTACCAGGACTACATAAAATCAAGAGGCCGGCTACTCCGGCGTGTAAAACCAGTCGCCTTTTACATCATGTAACAATAATGTTTTATTGGTGTGAATGAGAGGGATGAGAAACGTTTACTGTCGCATCGTCGGTTTTTTTTTCCAAATAGCACAGTTTTTTTTAAAGGACAGCCTATGTTATGCAGTCACCTAATAACCCCAATCGAATGAGAATAGAAAAATAGGAAGTTGTAGCCTCAGATTATAAACCTTTTGTTTCATAATCTGAGGTTGTAGCTATGTTTAAGCCCATACTTTTTCTATAAAGTTGTGTAATAGTAAGAAATTTCGAGTTTTTACATAAAAATGAAAGGACTAGGCAAAACCAAGGAATACTTTTTATTTTTTAAGTAAATACTTCTTTACGCACGCTTGACTTGGGGAGTAAGCTGTTGAATGCGTGACGTGAGCGTTACGAAAAGTGCTGATCGGGCGAGGCGAACGCAAGTTGAGAGGGGACATTATTAATTATAAATATATTTATTGTTAAGTTTTACTTCAGTCTTGTCGTCTACACACTCGTTTTTTTAAGATATAGGCTTAGAATAACAAGATATAGGTACCTATCCTCCTTGGTGTTACGTAACTTTGTATTGTAAAGGCATAATATGTCATATTATGCAGGTACCTAAATTTTTATTTTTGTTGGTTATTTTGTATACTTAGTACTTTATAAATGAATAAACCTGTTACTCGTGGACACTCGAATTTCTCGACTGGTACACATTTATCATAAACTTGCATGTCGGGTTTGGGATGTTTCACGTGTTTCGCCAAGTTGATAGTGCGACAAATGTCGCACGATACACGCTTAGGATCACACATATTGATTAGTTTGATTCATATAAAATTTATATAAATAGACTATAAGAAAACGAATAATTTTGCACCGGAACTAAAATGGAAAACAATGACTGATGGTTAGAGTTTTAATAGTGACATTTCAATTATTCTTATTTCCTGCCAGCACGAATCTTGAATGTTGATTTCATAATGTGGCGTTACCATAACAGAGGTTCAATATATATTTCTGTTTGTCATAGAGCTTTTATAAAATCGAGTGTCTATTTTAATCATCTATCTATCTATATACATATAATTGCTTGTACCGACTGACTGACGATCAACGCAGAGGCTAAACCGCTGGGGCTGCAAACTTGAAAATTTAGTAGTTGATGCCTTTTTTGTTGTACAGATTCACTAAGAAAGGATTTTTGAAAATTTCAGCCCCAAGGGCTCAGATTATAAAACAATCTGAGCCTAAGGGTGTAAAGTAAGTTATAAACGGTTGTATGGAACTCTGTCAGCTTGAAAGTAAGAAGCACGAAATTTTATATATTATCTGTTTCTGATATCTGCAATAAATGTACATATATAACGGAATTAAAAAAAATTAGAGGTGTCAAGGGACACCCGGATGGAACGAAGTTCCTTTCTAAAATGTACTAAATTAAAAGAGTTCGAGTTACTAGGGGATTAGATTTTTATACATACACACACCCACACACACACACCCACCCACACACACACACACCCACACACACACACCCACACACACACATATATATATATTGTCTGTATAAAATCTCTACTTACCTAACTCTATCAGCAATATCCGCAACTTGTGAAGAAACACTGTCAGGATTCATTATTATTATTATTTATTATGTACAAAAAACCTGTATACACTCAACAAAAATAATCGTCGCGACACTACACTGTCCCATGCGAAATAGAAATGAAAATAATATAAACTTATATAAAAAAATATAACAAAAAAACAAATAAAAAAATATAACAATAAACCAAACAAAAAGCAAAAAGTGTCGTGACAACTTTTCGTAAGAATTTTTTCCGTCTAGCCCCCTTTCACAACGCGCGATAAGGAACTTCGTTCCAAAAAAAAACTATCAAGATGGTTATTTAGGGCAGGGGTTGAAAGTTTGTATGGGAAGTTCGTCATTTAAAGTAAGAAGCTCCAAATTTCATATACCTGTTTATGGTTAAAAATAAATGAATACATATATCAGAGATTTTATAAAAAGGTAAGGCTTAGGTGAGCGAAGCGAAGTGTTGCGACTAATACTTTAATCGCGTTTCGTCTCATTTACCCAGGACAACGGGTAAGGGACGCCAATTCTACTACTTTCCAAGACTAAAAATATTCGTATGAAATTCCATCATTCTCGAAATAGAATTCTTATTTTAGGGTAAATAGGAAGCCAATATATAATATGCTATTGCTACAATAAAATTGTAAATACATTATGTGGTTTTCATTTTATTAATTAAAATATCTGTTACTATTAGTAAGTTACTCTTAGCAAATGCGGTCATTTGCAATGCCTTGTTTCCAATGATATAGCATAGCATCACGCCTGTATTCCCCGAAGGGGTAGGCAGAGGTGTATTACGCACCCACGACTCGCCAGCTATGTTTAAGTCCCACGTAATAGGGGGCGAGCCTATTGACGTCTACCGGGCACATTTCCAAACTCCGGGCTGCCACTGAGAACTTTTCTTTTTAGGAAAAAGCTCAATAACATTGCCCGACCCGGGGATCGAACCCGAGACCTCATGATTAGCAGTCGCATACACTACCGCTACACCACCGAGGCAGTTATATATTTTTACTTGTATTACAATTTTAAATCAATTGATGCACCACATTGATGTATATGTACTGTTAACATATAACTCATACATCATTACTTTTCGGGTTTTGTTATCATAATGAAACTGAGCCTAATAGAGTTGAATAATTTCTATACTTACTTCTATTTTCAATACTAGTCAAGATTAATTTCACACAAAATGAACGACAAAACAGCGAAAGTGTATAGACGATCATATTGTAAGTGAGTGAGCATGCATAGCCTTATAGGAAGTACCTACCTACAAATGAATGAGAAGAGCGCTATTACCTACGCAAAGAACGGCGTCCCTTGTATGTTAGTAACGTGACTTTACCAGGAGAGCATAATCAGTAAAGGCTTCGCAAGAATTTCTCAGTCTATGAAGCAAGGGCGAACGAAGTAGTAACCACGCGCACCGCTTACGGTACGCGCCACGGTACGTGTCGCTTGAGCGTGGCATACATCGACCAGGCAAACATAACATAGAGGACGTCACTGAGCGAATCGAAGCCGTCAAAATTGCAGGTGATACCGCGTCGAACGGGAATAGGTGGTCCGGGCCGCTGGCTGGGAGTCCGGTCTCCGAGAACTTTGTGGTGCGGAATCAGTACACCTCTTAGCACTGAGTATGCGGGCTGCATTCATAGTGGGAGACGATTTAATTATACTAATGAAATTCCGTTGTGAAGTACGCGTCGTCCAACGGATTTACTCCTGTAAGTATACTAGGCAAACAGATAATATAAAGAGATAGCTATAAAAATATTGATGTCTCATCACGGATGAGGAGATAATAAATAACGCAGTACCTAGTTACAAACTACATAGATAACGGTCAAAGTATTAGGTATTTAGATAATTATTAATGTAGACCAGCGGCACAGTAAATCTTTAGCTTATATATTTACTGTGCCAGGGGTCTCCAAACTTTGAAGCCTTAGGGCCATAATGATTTTTGAAGTGAAACTTCTTTATCGGGGTTGGAAAAAAATTTAGTGTAACATTTTTTCGTTACGCGTCACATTTTTCCGTTACGCGCCATATTTATTTTATATGATTTTTTTAAATATGGGTTGCAAGACTATAAATAATATAAGACATATGTATATTGCGTGACAATGTAATATTATGATGACATAAAGCTGATCTGATGATGGAGCTAGAAGGTGGCCATAGGATACCTATAATGAAACGGTGCAACCTCATCGAGTTTGGACTCGTTTGATTCGTCTTGACGAGTACTTTGTCTTTAGATGGTATCCAAGGTCTGATGACGAAGCTAGAAGGTGGTCATAGGAATTCCAATATAAAACGACATAACCCATGGAGTTTGGGCTCGTATGATTAGTCTTGACGAGTACTTTGTATCTAGATGGTATCCAGGGTCTGATAATGGAGCTAGAAGGTGGCCATAGGAACTCCAATATAAAATGACATAACCCCTTGGAGTTTGAGCTCGTATGATTCGTCTTGACGAGTACTTTGTATCTAGATGGTATCCAGGGTCCGATGAAGGAGCTAGAAGGTGGCCATAGGAACTCCAATATAAAATGATATTACCCTATGGAGTTTGGGCTCGTATGATTCGTCTTGACGAGTACTTGGTATCTAGATGGTATCCGGGACTGATGATGGAGTTGGAAGATGGCCACAGTTAACTCTGTAATAAAACGACGCAACCCCATCGAGTTTAGACTCGTTTGATTCATTTTGACGAGTACTTTGCCTTTTGATGATATCTAGGGTCTGATGATGGAGTTGGAAGGTAGCCAAAGGAAATCCATTATAAAACGACATAACCCCATGGAGTTTGGGCTCGTATGAATCGTCTTGACGAGTACTTTGTATCTAGTTGGTATCCAGGGTCTGATGATGGAGCTGGAAGATGGCCACAGTAGCTCTGTAGTGAAACGACGCAACCCCATCGAGTTGGGACTCGTTTTATTCCTCTTGACAAATACTTTGTCTCTAGATAGTATCCAGGGTCTGATAATGGAGCTGGAAGGTAGCAATAGGCACTCTGCTATAAAACGCCGTAATAATTCTATTATAATTAATGAAATGCTATAATAATCTTAGTAGCAATAAGGTGAAATAATTGTATAATTTGTATCCATGTCTATGATAATAAAAGCCTTTTGCTTAAACTTTATCTAATTTAGCTTTATTTAACCAATTTCTGTAAAGTTGTAAATAGTAGATAATTTTTCGAAAAATGATGTCATAAAGAAGTTTCACTTCTTACGTGTGTACACTAATACACACACACATAATTTTTTTTCAGTATGTTATGGTTCCAAGGGCCAAAACACATTTACATAAATCTCATTAGTGTCTTTTGTTTTACTGTGATTAGTAGGATTCATTTCAATTATTTGTTAGTTATTAATATGCTTAAGTTTAGATACTTAAGTTTCCTGTGTCATCATTTCTGTCGTTAAGTTTTACCTTGCAAGTAAATAAAACCGAGTAATTATCATTATGTGTTTTCTTCTTTAACTTATCACAGCAATAATCACAACAACAATAAAACATTGGCTGTCGAGGTCACTAGTCTTAAGATGTCGCGGGCCGGATTGATGGCACTGGCGGGCCGGATTTGGCCCGCGGGCCGTAGTTTGGACACCCCTGATGTAGACAATAAGTACTACCATAGTAAAAGGAAACAAGTACTTGCTTGAATAAATAAATAGCGGTAGTGGTAGCGGTGAACAAGGGCGCACGGCAGTGCGTACGAAACGACGGCGTAGTCTTGACGGGCGCACCTTTAGCAGTTATAAATTTTGTTATTGTGTGCGTGCGGCGACTCGTAGGCAGGCACGCACACATGCAAACCGTGCTCGGTTCGTTTGGATGAAGATAACTTACTTCTTTCCTTTTACTGTGGTATTACTTTTTACTTTGTGATAATACTTTTGCAAACAGCTTGAATTAATAATACAAATAAATATGTGATTATGTGACGTGTATTTTACATCTTTGTAGGTAATTATTTGTATTTTTAGTGATGGTGAGTAGCTGGGTAGTTAGTTACCATTAACATGCAAATTAATCTCGTGGTAAACGGGTAATAGCATAGTATATATATAACTATGGAAATAGCATAGTAAAAGGAATTAAAAAATGTAAATAGATCTAAATTTGAAGCTGTCTTCTATAATAAAATTTTACGAAAATTTTTAACTCGTGACGTACCTAATCTTCTTTACTAGGATTACTAGGATAACATTAGCTGAGAGGAGCCAAGGAGCATAAATAAAACCTGATTAGTGAGAATGCAGTAACATTCTGTAAACTGCATAGATTGTGTTCGTTTTGTAAAAAATCGAGTGCTCCTAAATATAGGAATTGATTTTATTCTAAAATCCAATAAATACACTTGCTTCTGAGTCTATATCTTTCGTTAGCCCTCCTTGTGAATGTAATAAATTTTAGTCATTTGTACTGATGATTATGAATAGAGATTTTTACGCCCTTGCATTGTAATCACAGTTTTAGCCAGTCCATCAATCTAAGAAATTTAACTGGTAACTAACGATATGCAATTAACGTACCTACGCCATAATGTTTTTAGTGCGGACTTCAAAGAAACATTGTGTAGCCTGGTTCTTATTTTAAAAGAATTTAGGAGACGTTACATAATTTGTAATAGTTACTAGGAGAACATGTAAGCTTAGAGGCTTGGCTAGTAAAATATAAGGCAGTGACCTTTTACACGAACGTTTCATTCATTTAAGTGAAAGAGCGAGAAAGCCATAATTATCGTAGTTTCCTTTCAATGCGCACAATGACATTCGAATCAATTGAATTTTTAATCTAATACCAACTTATTATTTCCTAGTACATAAGCTATTGTAACGTTTTTTTGCAGCAGATTTTTTATTTGTGTCAAGAAGTGAATTCTCCGGTCAACTCACGACTCAGCTGGGTTTTATTAATTTATAACTTTTGATTAAATATTGCTTCAAGTAGTAGTTAGACCGCCGACTATCTATATTTGAGGACAAATTGTATCACTGACTGCACTTCAAAACTCGACAGCTTGTGAAATCTAACCTTTAGCGCCACATGCCGGATGCGTAATTCCCCCTATTCCGAGAGAAAAGCCGTGCCAACAGTGGGACAGATAAATATTATCAATGCCTCAACAATACATAGATTAAACTATTTAATTTCTATATTTAAATATAACTTTGATTTGAAATCTAAATTTTAATTTTCGTTATAAATACTTACTTCTCCACTTCATCCAACACTTTGCAAAGTTTATATAATATATACCTACCTATGTGCTTTTTTGCAGTTTATAACCAAAAGTTAAAATTATGGTATTTTTTTTACAACGTCTAGAAAAGAATAACTAAGTATCTACTAGTTAAGTATATTTCAAATTTTAAGTCAATCGGCCGTATAGTTTCGGAGATTGCGTTTGGCAAAGCTGTCTACAGTCAGTCAACGCCACTACATCAAGAATTCGATTGAGATTTCGTGATGTGTGTCAATAGCATTTCGCTAATGTACGAGTATAATAAGATTTTACGTTGGATAGGCACACTCATTAAATAATGTATTTATTGGAAGTTACCCTGTGACGTCAATACCTCAGACTAACTAAAAATATAGACATAGCATTAAAAACAATGAAGTCATATAAAACCATGCCAAATCTGTAATTTCACGAGCTCACGCACAAAAATAAACACTAAACCATGCCAAATAGAAGTATCATAACACACGAAAGTTACCAGAGTATGATTTAAAATTACCCCAAATGACTCGACGACTTCGTACATGAATACGTCGTCAGCGCCATAATATTCCCTATGATTTGCTGTAAACATACTTTATATGTACTTCTACTTTCTTTATGTTTTAAACATAAAACTTTTAAAAATTTACACAAATTACAGACTGCGACTGCTAATCATGAGGTCTCGGGTTCGATCCCCGGGTCGGGCAATGTTATTGAGCTTTTTCCTAAAAAGAAAAATTCTCAGTAGCAGCCCGGAGTTTGGAAATGTGCCCGGTAGACGTCAATAGGCTCGCCCCCTATTACGTGGGCCTTAAACATAGCTGGCGAATCGTGCGTGTGTAAATACACCTCTGCCTACCCCTTCGGGGAATACAGGCGTGTTGCTATGTTTTCAAATTACAGAGATTATTTCTTTCCGGTGACAACACTTTCACGCACACATCTTTCATAAAGTGGCTTCACTTTTCGGTTGTCAACTTCGATTCATTAATAGATCGAAGGGTGAAAATGCGGTGTCTTTATTTTTTAGTTAGTCTAAGGTCCGTGCATAAGATTTTTTTGACTGAACATGAGAACTGTTTGTGTTTAACACGCTTTTTTATGCTCAAGGAACTTGGGAAAAGAAAGAAGTAATGCCGCATTACAATTTAGAATTTACAACTTACCAAATTCTGTCAGCGACGATCGCGTGGTCTTCAGAAATACGTCACTCTATGGAATGTGAAATTAATGAATCGGCTATCTCCCCGGCGACGACGACTATCTCGCAACAGCCAAAACATACACAGATGCTTCAAGGTCGCTCACATGGCCGACAGTGGTACCGACCCGCTCGGGTTCGATAACAAGCGAGTAGATACTCCCATTTAGCATTCGTTACCATCAGTTATGAAGTTGGTGATAAATGCTTACGTCCCTTAGTGTTAATCGCCTTGTACGACACCCGCGGGAAAGAATGGGGTATTGACCTTTGTATTTATAGTCCGTCACTACACGGATAAAAATCAAATAGGTACTTTATTACAAATTACATATTTGTGCATGTGGGAAAAGAGAAGTTTAGTGCCAGCGGTATTCGAACCTGCGTCTCTTTCAATCCAGGTAAGTACTCTTAAGCCGCTAAGCTATTGCACTGGCCAACGACCAAACCGAATCTCCACATCACATTTGTCTTTATGACCCACGCCACCTATCGGATGCATTTACATTAGAGCTCAATGATTTACATGCATCGCGCCATCAATTAATACTTAGTATGAATTTGCAAAATTAAACTTACTATATTGAATAAATACCTATATAACACAAATGATTCGTACTTTAAAGTAGCGAGCATGTCAAGACAAGTGCTAAAATACAGATCAAAATGATCAAATACTCTTGTCCGAGAAAATCCGTGGCAAACAGTCACGGGCTGGTGATGGTAAGAAGTGGAACTATCAAATTGCCATTGGAATCACAGATTTTATTATGACAAAGACCTGTTGCGATGTAACCGAACAAATTACTAAATAAATTATAAAGTTGCATATTCAATTGATACCGGATACGATATCCGCAAACTTAAAATACGCGCGGTGGCCTAGGCCCCCTACCCAGTTAGATTATCGCCAATGGGTCGCATGATTCCACTCCCACAAAGGCCAGAATCTCATTATATTACCATATATGGCCGGCATGCGATCCCGGATGCGAGCAAAGTACGCCAGGGTTCGAGAACGTTCTATGGCTACTCCATCCAATCGCAAGAGTATAGATAGGAAAAGTTCTAAAAAAAAAAATTTCTACTAATGAGCAGGCCGGACGCAATGCGCAAAAGAGAGATGGCAATAATAATCTTAGAAGGGGTACTATCAGAATGAAAATATAAAGATGAGAGCGGGGAGATTTTTTTTCTCTGACTGAATTATCGTGTGTGTCAAGGCAGATAACACTGCGTAAATTACTATAGTAATATATATTATATAAAATACTATTTTTGCCTAGGGCATTTGAAAGTAAAAGTGTGTGACTAGGAAACCCCAAAGGTACGTTTTATAATCATTTCTATTGTAGGACTCATTTTCTTTCGTTTACTTTATTGGTATAATCATATTTGAAAAGTAGATTTTACGTGTAAGTAACTGTTCTATAAAGTTTGTTCTAACGAGATGATTGTATAATACATGACGTATTGTATAATACATACCCGCGAATCATTTGTTTCAAAGGTATATAATTGTCAAAAAACACCATACTGTTCGCACAGAGATTATTACATATTTATTTAGTACTACACAATATTTTGTACCCACCATATGATTCTTAATTTTTAATTTGTTAACGCTACTAGGTCATAAAGTTTAAAAAAAGTAGAATTCCTAAAAGTTTTGACACTGTACTTTCCCTGCAGAACTGAGCTGTAGCGAGCGTCGTGTCTTAAATATACCGCGCCCCAAAATAAATAACTAACACCCGAATAAAAGGTAACGTGCATTTCTTTTACAATTCCAAATTAACCTTAAAAATAGCCCATGTCTGCTGCACAATTTCGTGTGTGTTTTAAAGATTCTTATGGAGGAATATTTCACCCTTTGGCACATATATTTTTATTGTTACGTACTCGTCATTTTATTACGTTAGATAATTTTATTTTACATATCTAAATTTTTACACTAATTTAGTTGACCGAAACTCCTCCAATAGAATTCTTATTATAATATCTATACTTGTAAATGCTTTGCAAAATGCCTAGTAATAATCATAACATAGTTGTCATTCCATAGAATTTTATTCCAAATTTGTCAATACTAATTATTTTAGATTGTAGAATACAACTGCATTTAGACTTATTCGCTTCTACCTGTAAAATATAACAGTTCGCATACAGTATATAATTTAAGAATATTGTTTTTTGCTACTTGCTACTTAACATCACGCCGTCTCCCTTACGAGGCAGACAGGCACTTTTAAAACAGTTTTTTCGTTAGATGTTACTTATCATCTAGTCGTCACTCTTAGGGGGCAGTCATATATTATGCAACTGATTTTTTGTTTAAATGTAGTCATATAATTATTCTCTTTGTATGTTGCTCTATCATCTCACCGCCACCCTTAGGGGGCGTTCATATATTATGCAACTATATTTTTGTTTAATTGTAGTTAAAAATTATTCTGTTTGTATCTTGCTATATCATCTCACCGCCTCCCTTAGGGGGCAGTCATATATTATGTAACTATTTTTTTTATCAGTGTCAATGCTTTATACCTGCAGAATGTAGGGGGGTTCTGATTTATTTTTTATTAAACTTTCTCCATGTTCTATATTTTGGATGGTTCCCCCCCATTCTGTGAGGATAATTTTTTTATAATTAATATGGACGCTGTAATGGTCGGCCGACACCCTCGGACTTGAACCTAGTTCGGGTACGGGGGCTCGGCGGGAAGAACCAGAACAGTGTCCCCAGGAGTTGAGACGTTCCGCCCTGTGTTTTCCAGCTCCTGGGGTTCCAAGTTCCAAGTTCCTAGTTCCAGCTACGATCAAGTTCCAAGTTACTGTTCCTGGCTATGATCAAGTTCCGGGTTACGACCTTTCGGGTTGCGGCTGCCCTACGGGTTCTGGTTCCAGCGCCGGTTGCGTCGGCTTCACCCACCTACTGGCAGATATTTGCGCACGCCGAAGGACGAGGGCCTGCCCTTCGGCCCAATACAGCCTCCCCCGCAGTTGAGTACCCGTAGGTGACGGTCTTGGGGGATAATCCTGAGTTCCAAACCACCCCCTGATTTTCTCAGCTCTATTTTTCTCGTCATTTTTTTCGTCTTAATTTATAACATCAAATTAATTTATTAATTATTTAATAATTACTGTTAAATATTTCTTTTTTTTAAATTAAATTGTTGTGTAAAATCGTTTTTTTTATTTAATTGTTAGGGATTTTCCTCGTAACAGACCCTTGTCTTTATTTTTTGTTAAGGCGGGAAAAAATGTACCTAACCGCACACTCCGTCGTTGGGGATATCGAACAGGGTAGTGCGGGGCTCACACACTAATTAAACCTGCCGTGTGTCGTCTCGACGCCTGTATTGCCAGACCACTGGAACTATATGACATTACTTCACTGGTCTCATTACTTCAGTGATCATAAATTTTTATTGATAACTAGCTTTTGCCCGCGGCTTTGTCGCAGCCAAAAGCTAGTTTTTAGGTTATATCTCAGGTTCCCGTTATAGTAGCGGGATAAAATGTATACCAGTTTTTAAGTATAATCCTATGAAATAAAAAAAGTTTAATCAAAATCCGTGCGTGATGCGCGAACCAATAAACAGACAAAAATATCTAAAAAAAATGTTTAGTGTTGAGACACGCCTATATAGCTTAATTTTTCTCAAATATCTTAAATGTACAGACACAGCTCTGTTACAGCTTTATAATAGTTAGGTTATAGTTCATTAAAATGTTAATTAAAAAAACACACTTTGCTAATATACTTTAATTGTCTTGTCTACTTATTTACATAGTCACAATTAAAAGTATTTTTTCTTAGAAATAATATTATGACTTGCCACTAGCCACACTAGCTTACAGAAATAACTAAACATCCACATTTTATGGAAACTTATAAACACAAATAATTTATTCGCTATATACGTATCTGACTATGTAAAATTGTAATAATAATTATAAAAATAACCCATCACAGATGGACTTTGTGACATTGAAACTTATTTATTTACATACGATTGTTAGACTGTATTAATATTTCACTATCTATATTAACATCTATTGGTATTATTGAGTTTAAGAACACAGCAAATCGTCGCCATTTTAAAGAGGCTACAGTCCAGCTATGGCACATGAGACAACAATTTAATTGAGGTTTGCGACCGACACCACAAATGAACAATACAAAGCGAATAACATCTTATTTAATATAAATATATGCCTCTAACACCATGGGCTAATAAGGAAGAGGTCTATGAATTTACAAAAATAACTTACTTAATATTTTAGCATTTATTAAACTAACAACACTAGGCATACTAGGAATCAAGGAGCTTAAGGACTTGTATCCAATGCAGTAAATAAATTAAAAAAGAGGAATCAAGGAGGTTATACCTGTTCTAAAAAAAATAAAAACATCGGGTATGTTTTGTTTGACATTTTTAGGGCTGGGCTGATTACGTAAAAATCGTTAAGTAATAAGTCGTATAAGTCGTTAGAGGAGTAAAAAGATTAATAAATCTCGTTGTTTCATAAGATGAAAGCAGTAAAATTTAGGAAGATCTTTGGACAAGTAATATAGCGTCACAAGACTTATAAGACATACTAGTTTCACAAAGAAATTAATTAAATACACTGTTAGTTTATTAATAACAAAACTGTTTCTAAATTAGTTATTTGAATTAAATCAAAGAAAGTCAAAAATAAAATTTTTTTTTGTTTAAATTTAAATTTATATTTATGACCTCATTTATGGAGATTACACTAACGATTACCTCCGGTTATATTGCTACATTAATTAACTAGCCCATGACGACATTATCAATAATTTAAACGCCTATTGGAACAAACTAATAATTGAAACGAATATTAGCCTCAAACAAATAATATTAAGTAGTGCATTAGTGTATCGGTCGCATTATTTTAGCTAACTACGTTAATTTGTAAATAGTGGTCAATGATCTATTTTTTGCGGTAGGGTTGATCGGCTTGCAACTCGGCCGTACGAGGATCCAACAGTCCCGCCTCTACACACGACTTGCAGCAGAATCTGTAACAAATATTTACATTTAGCAGGTTTTCAAAAGACTGTCCTGTAGTTTGCAGCACGATATTAAATCCGTTTGCATGAGGGCACAGCAGTTTCATTTAAAAATACGAGTACTTTATTTATGTTATGTTAAAAATTAACAAACTTAAATAACTTTTTTTATTTTAACTTCTTTGTTCGTGAATCACGCAAGAACTGCTAAATCGCTTGCGTGAAATCTATTTTGGTTTATCAACCAAAATAGAATAGAAATCTATTTTGGTTTATCAACCAAAATAGATTATCTATCTATTTTGGTTGATAAACCAAAATAGCTATCGCTCTTGATTAGAATTAAAAAGTGGCGTACATTTTATCTCACTACTATAACGGGATCCAGAATCGCATCGGCCCGTATCAAAGACAATTAGTTTTAATTTTCATACCAGATTCCGCCTGCAATGGAACCGGCTTTTAGGTTATATCTCTAGTTTCCGATATAGTAGCTAAAATTTATAATAGTTTTTAAGCCCAATCAAGAGCTCCCAAATAATAAATTAAAAGTTTATAGGTGTTAATGTTATCTGTATGCAGTAATTATAATCTCACAGGTACCGTCCATGTTCATTTCTCCCTCAAAAGCCTATGCTTTGGGTTCGGGTTTATATACCTATGCGTAATTTCTTGATGATTGGTTGAGTAATAATTAGGGCTGAAAGCTTAACAAAGAAATAATTAAGAAAACAAATAAACGCGCTTTCGTCTTTATAATATAATACTTTAGCCTTTATAATTTGGACTTTGGAAGGTCGATAAGTTAAAGAATAGCCTTGGGACTTTATGAGGAGAAGTTTAGAAGATAGAAATTAAATAGAAAAAGAAACATTTCTGTTCGTTTACAGATATTATTAACATATTTACATCAGAGAGAAAAATGTAAAGTTATTAGAATACATATTTTATTTATTTTTTATTAGTATCTAGTATTAAAAAAAAAACAATCAAGAACGATGAAAAAAAAAATTATAGGGTACATCAAATACAAAAAAAAACATGCGGGGCAGTCTTTGACTGGACTGCCGATAGAAGTGAAAAAACTAAAGTAAAGAAGTGCTAATGACCAATTAATTGGTTTGTAAGTACAATTTTAAACACAAAGTGAATACAAACCAAAAATAATTCAAAAATCAAATAGCTCGACGATACAATTCACAAGTAACTTAGTTTTCACTTCTATCAGAGCGTTCGGTGACGATGACGCGAGTTCCATGATTTTTGTTCACCCAAAAAGTACTCAACCCGCCTGAAGATAGTTTGTTCTTTACAAACCAAAAATATCAAATGTTATTTTTATATTATTATTTTTTATATTTTTGGTTTGTAAAGAACAAAACCTAAAAATCAAACGAAAAGAAGATCGGAACGTTCGGTGAGGATGACGTGAAATCCATGATTTTTGTTCACGCAAAAAGTGCTCAACGCGCCTGAAGATGGGTTGTTCTTTACAAACCAAAAATATCAAAAGTTATTTTTATATTATTAGTTTTTATATTTTTGGTTTGTAAAGAACAAACCTACAAATCAATCGAAAAGAAGATTGGAACGTTCGGTGAGGATGACGCGAAATCCATGATTTTTTTTCACGCAAAAAGTGCTCAACGCGCCTAAAGAAGTTTTCACTTCAAAAACAAAAAATAAAAGAAGACACAGATTTATAGAAAATCATAGTCGCTCGTATTAAACAACGTAAAAAATAAACAGTTTATAAACACAATATTAGATTTTGTGTAACTACTAGGTACTTACTTAGAGTAATATTGGTGTTGGCAATAGTTGTGGCGCACGATAAGGCCGCAGTTTGCGAAGAACGGGTTGTCAACACATTTCGCTGGTACTATTACTTCTGTAGAACAAAACAAAAAAGACCTGCGTTATACTTAGGGTTACCACGTACAGTGTAAATCAGCAAGAAAAAGTATAAACTTACTTATCATCACGCCATCTCCCTTACGGGGCAGGCAGAGTGAACAGAGTGCCAAAAGTCTTTATTCTTGCATACATCTCTCGCTTCCTCAACATTCATAAATCTCTTCATATACGCTCGCTGGCTTCTGAGACTCCTGACTCCACGTTCCTTCAATACATAACCGATTTGGTCTAGGTACGAGCAGGTTAATCGCGGCTTTCCCCTGAATCTGTATCTTTTCACTTTAAATCCGGGAGAAAAAGTATAGGTATATCCGGGATAAAATGAAATTGTGAGAGAAAGAAAGGAATAAAATACGGCATATTTTTAAATTTGCGTGAAAGTAATCGTATTTAATAATACTTTCAAATCCTTTTATAATGTGAATAATGTTAGGATTTCTGCATCGACATATACATACTCATACCTACTCGTAAATACGTTCTCTTTCCTTTATTCACACTTCATTTGTTATTGTGTCAGTGCCACTGATATAATCAATGGCCAGTGCACGCAAATTCGAAATTCCGGGCGAATAAAGATTATATTTTCAGGTGGATGTCCAGGAGTTTGGGAGATTTAAATTTTTAGAGCTTAATTCCGAGGTAGCTACTCTCAGAATTCCGGGAAAGTTGAGAATCCTAGCTATAGATATATACTCGTATATAGATAGATGCGCCGCCATATAGCATATAAAATAATTGTGCGTATTTTCATAGAGAAAATTAGTCGTTAGTAAAATAAACTATATCTTACGCTGCACGTTGATCTGTATGCTATCGGTGTGCGAGGTGTACTCGTTGTCAGCGCTGCAGCTGTACAGGCCGCTGTCGCTCACGTTGACATGCGATACCACCAGGCGGGATATTACCGTACTTCCTATAAAACACAATACAGGTATTTATAAAAAATGAGCCGTCACAGGACGTCTCGCAGATGTGAAAACATCGATTTTATTTCTTTCTTCAAATATTGTTTGTCTTATATAATTCTTGGTAAGCGCTCCCTCTCGTTATCTATAGATGAATTAAAACTGTTATTGGTTTATTGATTGATTTTGTCAACAGATGGCGTTAAAAACAATTCAATAAATTGGCGTGGCGACGTCGCCACGCTAGCAGTCGGTTTTACCCTCCCCCCAATAATAATATAGAGAACTATGAAGTGCAACTATATGTTCCGAGTGAACGTAAGCGCAAATCACTCGTAGAAGATGATATTTAGTTGTTAGTGAGACAACTTAAAATTGATTGAACTGAACATTATAATGTAAGTAACTCTCTTTAACACTGAAAATAATGCTTTTTGTAAATAATTTTCTAGAGTAAATAAGCTGTTATAAGTCAACATACGAGTAATATCATAGAAAATCATTGGTAATAAGGCATTGGGCCTTGGACGAAATGCACTGAAGAAAAAAGTATTTCCAATATACCTAACTAAAATAAACTCTTCTAAAAAACACTCTTCGTTGATGTAAGTATTAAAATTTGGGGGCTATATAATTATATTCCCTGGCTTATATTGCATAAGAATTTATTTAAGTCTGTATTTGTTTTTAAATGTTCGCCTTGTAATGTTCCTATTAGTATTACACGCCTCATAAGCAAAGCGTTGAGGTGGGTACTATTCCCGTTTTACACAGAACAACTGTTTTTTAAAACTTAAAATGTCTATTTATCATATATTGCACTTGTAAAACAATATATACACACACATATCAAGAAAAAACACTATTTTTAACACTCATGATATTTTTGATGCCATTTTTGTTATTTACCTAAACTAGTTAAAAACTGTTTGAAAAAGTTCTGTCTTGGACGTCCGTTTGTTGTAGGTGTATATTAACACGATAACGATCAAAATACTTTACTAATCAAGTCTTTTTTTACTTTTACGAATTAGTATGATTACGAATAGAGCCCTATCACTTTTCATGGTCTGATTCGATGTGGTTTAATTGTAATTAAATAAACAAAATAATAGTGAATATTTACGCTCGACTCGACACTAAAACCAGCGCTACGCTATACCTTATTTCGTGAGAACTACTTGAACTATTTCTATAGAACAATTTATACTTCTTAAAATTAGCGCTAGATGGCGTATAAGACATGAAAACCTCATTAGTACTTTTTGAAACTGCGCTAGTTTATCTATGTGATTTATTGAAAACTACTTAGTAAGACCAATACGTTATTAGTTACTTATCAAATAATCAATTTTATTGTGAGAAATGACGATTATGAGGCGTGCACTTTTGGATTTTCCAAAGTATTTAAAATAAAAAAAAAACCAAAACTGCACGCCTCATAATATATACACACACATATCATAATTTATAATATATACGCACACATATCCAGAAATAACATTATTAAATAGAGACATTTTAAGTTAGAAAAATCAGTTTTTCTGCGTGAAACGAGAATAGTACACACCTCAACGCTTCGCTTATGAGGCATGCAATATACAAATAGATGATTTACTATAACCAGACTTCAGTGCACTGTTACAATGTTTACGTAAACACAAAATTAACATACCGGTGATTGAGATTCTGTCATCAGGCTCGATGACAGCTCCATCCTTGGTCCAGTGCACATTGGGTTCAGGGAACCCATCCACTTCGCAGTTGATGCGAAGACTCGCACCGATATTCAGAATTTGGTTTGTAGTGGTCACGTGGGTGTTCACAGGCACTGTATTTCGATAAGAAAATAATGATTATACTATTGTTTTTATTACAGTAGAGACAACTTGCGCCCTAGGAATAGATCTTATGTCGTGGGCACGTTTACAGGCATACAATTGACTGATGCAAATTAAGTACATACATTCGTTAACTCTATATATTGTAGATACACAATTATGTTACAGTTCTTTGTTGTTTAAAAACAATATGATGACGTGACGCTTATTAATAATTACTGTAAACAATTATATTATACTATTAATGTGTCCTCAATAGGTGCTACATTTGTGAGTAAGATCCTTAACTTTTCTACGACATATATTTCACAATATTTTGCTTTAATGCCTCTTCTGCAGTTTGTGAGGGATCAAGAGTGGATTTAGCTTACCAGTAAGGCCAGGGTCACCTTACCAATCAAGGGAGTTCATAAATATATTCGAGCTCAAAGAGGCTCCAAATTCAACTACAATAATAAATTAATTACAGTGACAGCTCGTAGTCATATGCATTGTATTCTAGTATGTTATTGCCATTATACAAAGGGTTTATTTTATTAAAGTTATCAGCCCAGACCAGATAGGGTCATGACCCCATGACACCTACCCCTGGATCTGCCCTTATATGGTTATAATGGGATCTATTGTACCACGGCCACGTTTTTTCTTTTCAGTGTTTATTTCAATATTTCAGTGGATTAGAGCACTTCACCGGAAAGGAAGGGGCGCAGGTTCGTTTCCCGCTTGTACTAAAGTTCTCTTTTTCCTCATTCACAAATAATAATTTGAAATGTAATTTAAATGTATATACTTAAAATATAGATTTTTGCACAACAAATTAATTTATTATAGGTAAGTCCTTCGGGAAAAATGTACCTAACTCCCGTTTGTTCGGGGCAAGAAACCCGCCGTGTGCCGTCTCTCCGCCTGTGTTGGCGGGCCACTGGTAATATTTTGCATTACTTCAGTGGTGTTATTATAGGTACCTACAATGTTGGTACTATATAAAATGAAGTACCTTTTCTTCAGCCCATTTGTGACTATGAATGCTGTAAACTCAGTATAACTAAAAAAATAAAGACACCGTATTGTCAACTAAAAAGTGAAGCCACTTTTTGAAAGATGTGTGCGTGAAAATGTTGTCACCGGAAAGAAATTATCTCTATAATTTGGGTATATTTTTTTAAAGTTTTATGTTTAAATCATAAATGAAGTAAAAGTATAACGTAAGTTTACAGCTTATAAGGAATATTATGGCGCTAACGACGTATTCATGTACGAAATCGTCGACACGTCATTTGGGGTAATTTTAAATCATACTCTAGTAACACTTGTGGTTTGACACTTCGTTTTGGCATGGTTTTGTTTGTATTTGTGTGGGTGTGTAATCACAAGATTGGCATGGTATTATATGACTTCACTGAATTGTTCCTAATGCTCCGTCTTTTAGGTAAGTACTCTGAGGCTGTAAAGTATTCAAAATGTCGTCGGGATAGTATAAAATCAAGTGCCTAAACGCGATATATTCTATAAAAAAGTAGTATTATGTCATAATGTGTAATATTCGCGTGTTATCAGAAAGTATTCCTGATTATAAACAAACAAAAATTTATCTAATTCGGAATTTTTAAAATACTTTATCTCTGCATGACTCAAAAGGTTTTTAGGGATTAATAACCTTCCAGGAAACACAATATTATTATCATATATGCATCACATAAGTAAAAAATTGCTATAACTGTATCGAGCCCACTACTCAAAAGCAATGCGTTGCATATATACGACTTATACGAGTAGGTATATACTCGTATATCTCGATTGTAGTGAATATTTTAATATACTTACCACAATTTGTGCCGTTTATTGCTTTTAATCGATAAAGTTTATTTGCAGGAAGCCAACACACATGCATGCGAAACCAGAACATGCCACAAGCGTAGATAAACCGTGCCACATACATTAATTAGCTAATTGTTGGTACATTTCATTTTGTACAACTAAATAAAATCTAAGTACATTCTGATGCAGTATTCATAACATCATTACTTTATTATTATAAATGCGATAGAGCGTTTGTTTTTTGTTTGTAACGCTTTCACGCTGTAACTGCTAAACCATAATACAATGATTTAGTATATATATATAGTACAGAACTCGGTAAAGGTCATCCCGGAAATATAGATAGTTTTTGTGGGATAGAATTTTTTGCATAGAGATCATTAGAAAACGTATTTATAACGCGGATGAAATCGCCGACAAAATATAGTTCACAAGTTAAAGTTATAACGTACAGAGACACAAGATAATATAATAAAACCAATCTAAATATATTTGTTTACTTTTCACGCAAATTCATATGGAATGTAACAACAAATCAATTATGAAAGAAATCTATTAAAGTCTCTCTTACTCTGAGATGAAACTCATGCAGTTATGCTCAGCAGTGACCTGTCTATTTATAAGTTTTGAGAGCAATATTCGGAGAGGGTCTTTAGGAACGTATTGAGCGTTGATTTCAATAAATATGTATTTTGCAGTTGTGGTACCAATAATTAGCTATCTTTGTATCGAATCCTAAGCTTACCTGTAAAAACTCTTATCCGTTCTGTAGTGGTAGTTGTACTTCTAGTGGTAGGGATAATCTTTCGCGTGGTAGTGACCGGAGGCACAGTGGGTAAATAAGAAGGCACACTGTGGCGCGGCACCAAGTACTCGTGCTCTACGAAGTAGTCCTCGGGTCTGTACGCGCGCACAGACACAATCCAGGTCGCCGCCTTCCCAAATCCGTTATAGGCCTGACATGTGTATTGTCCTAGTGTGTCAGTCGCCAGTCTTCTAATAAGTAGATAGCTTCCTCGGGCCTCATATATGGCGTCGTTGAACGGAACTAGGAAACCTCTATGTTCCCAACGCACGTCTGGTGGCGGGTATCCGTACGCCATGCAAGTCAGTTGCAGCGGCTTATTTAGTTCTCCAGTAACCACGGCGTTCTCATTTCCAGCAATCCCAGCAGGCGTATCCACAGGATCTACCAGCCCCGTTTGTTAGCAAACCAAAGCTAGAGTCTCTGAATGGATCCTCTTTGAATCACCGATGTATTTTTAACAGAAGGTATCATTCAGAAACTCTATGTTAATTTGTTGACTAAGCATAAAATTATTATGATTTAGGACATAACAAATGAATTAATATTATTCTAGGTATTTCTAAAAGGCTCAGAAACTACTTTAAATAATCTTACCATAATGAATAACTGACACTTAGAAATACCTAAACTAATAAGAGATGTCAACAACGGTTGAATGTTTGGTACAAGTCGTTCACCTTCGTATGCGCGAGCGCACGTAAGCCATAACACTATAAGACGGACGCAACGAGACATGATGCTTCCAATTTGAACCACTACAAACAACTGACTGCTATCTCAAATATTACTGATAACGGCCCGTCGCCGTATTCCTATTAAGTACATCCATGTTCGATGCTGATAAAAGACTATTGACTGCGAATACAACAACGGGGTACTGACATAACGTAATAAACTTGCTGTGTGATGTTACTCATATAATTATAACGGTTACTCATGTGGGCTGAAAGACATATTATATTAAAATCATAATTCGAGACTGTGTGCGCATATACAAGACACTTTCTGTACCCGCACTATAGTTGCGGCACGCTATGATGGCCGTTTTGACATATTACAATATAGTGATATGAAATGTCAATTTATTCTCGAAAAAAATATAATCAAATCTATAAGTTTTTATTGAAAGTAGTAGAAATATAAATGTTTACTTAATATATTTAAACGAACTGAATATTGCAATGAAAATGAATATACATACTTTATATGCACACAAGAAACAAATTAATACAAAAAGAGACGTCAAGTCGAAACTGCTTTGTTTTGCATTGAGCACTGACGCGAGTTTGCCGGAGGTAGTAGTTGTGCTGGCCAGCGATCCTAGTGACGATCATATGAGATTTATTTAAAAAAAATTGAATTTCGAATAACAAATGCCGAGTTGTGTGGTAAATAAGTACAACAATAATTATAATCTTATAAAAATAAAAAATAAATGTTCGCGTGACCCTAATATATATAGTTTAGAAATCAATGTAACAAATAAATTTTGTGTCCTAAAATTATACATTCGATAATTTTTATGACTAACAGCACGTCACTATTGACAATAAAGAACAGCAATTTGCTCCTTCAAATGTAATTATTAATTGATACGAAACTTCATGAGTGGACAAACGTCAAAACGGCCATCATAGCGTGCCGATGTAGTCATAATTTTATGGGACGGCATTCCTACACTACTGGAGAGAGTTCATCCGCAGAAATAACGTCTCTTCCGAGCCACGTGGAAGAAACAACGCTAACTAGCTCCGAGCTGCGATTAAGAATTTCTTGATGGAAAACCAAATAACATTATGCTGGTCCGATAAATTTAATCGAATCCGACATGTTGTGATTCGCAATCGTATACATTATCGCTAGACCATCGAGGAACATGTCAATCAAGCATACGGTCAGTGTAATAGTAAGCGGTTACCTAGCAACATGAATATCCATCACTCATCCCATTGCCGAGTCCTAGGCTAGAGATTCCTATCTAGGAGACGATGAAGGTGATGGAGACAACATGCTCTAACACCAAATAAATATCGAGTATATGGTCTACATAAACGAATACACACTAGTATTAATAATTTATCAGGAAGTCCTAAGTTATCTAAAAGGTCGCGACTAATATGTTTACTCATGGAACTTCTATAAACATTCTGAGAAATTGATAAATTGAGGTCAAGTAGGTTTAGACCGAAGTACATTATTAGTTCAAGGAAAATGTTATATAAGTCATCTTGTTATCCTACTAATCCTACAAATATTATGAATTTGAAAAACGTTTAGATGTTTAGTTAATCACGCTTAAACAAGCTTAGTCGTTTAAGCGTGATCTTAAACGACTAAGCTCGTCGAGTCTGGATGAAATTTGATAGGTATGACACATACAAACTTGACAACTAAACGAAATATTGTATAGATCAATAATTTACGTAATTATTATGTCCTGGATAAATTTAACCTCGACAAGTGGGTCCTTTGGAATGTGCCTAAATGACTCTATGGTAGGTAGATGTTCTATGTATGTAGGTAGGTAGATAAACACTGGATTAACATATAGGATAAATTTCATCCCGAAAAAAATATAGTTCCCTTAAGACACATACAGAACTAACAACTATATGATGTGTGGATAAACTGTGTCCTGGATAAATGTAACCCAGACAAGTGGGTCCTTTGGGATATGCCTAAACGACCATAGGAACAAATTTTGAAACCACACAGACGAAGTCACAGACAGAAACTAGTTCGAAAGTCATCAACCGTTGCTAACAATCGTATAGTAATTAAGGAAACATTAAAAGTTAGTTATAAAGATAGTTCAAAGGCCAAATAGTTATTTTCT
This sequence comes from Leucoma salicis, assembly GCA_948253155.1. Lineage (NCBI taxonomy): Eukaryota > Metazoa > Arthropoda > Insecta > Lepidoptera > Erebidae > Leucoma > Leucoma salicis. The sequence goes on from OX411821.1 coordinate 16,516,198, forward strand.
ACGTTTAATTTTCAAACCAAGTTCATCTAACTACTGATAGTGTCAAATTCAAAATGCTCAAAAATGTATGATTTAAAAATGCATTAACTAAATATCAAAAATCCAAGCAAGTTGCTGTGAATTTTATGGATAATATCATTTAAAATTAGGTCTACTAGAATAACGATAATAATAAACGATTATCCAATCCATCTAACAAGTGCATCAGGTAGAATAATCTATAGTCCATTATGGCTTAGATTTGTAAAGACTATGCTTCTTTAAGAGTTCAAGTATATTCACAGCAACTTGCTCAATCTACCGTAGCCCAAGATGTGGACAAACAGATCTTGCTTACCATTGACTACGAGATTGACTTCCTGTGTCGCAGTACCAAGGTCGTTGCTGGCGACGCAGATGTACACGCCTGTGTCATTACGATACAGGGACACGATCTCCAAGGCGCCATTAGACAATAGCCTATAACGACCAATATTGCCGTCGATCTAGAAACAAATGTAATGATTAATTTTCTTTCCTCAAATATTAAAAGACCTTTGCCCGCGGCTTCGCCGCAGCCAGAAGCTAGTTTTTAGGTTATATCTCAGGTCCGATATACTAGCGGGATAAAATGTATAACAGTTTAAGTCTAATCAGGAGCTACCAAATAAAAAAGTTGTTGCATCCGTTCAGTAGTTTAACAGACAAACAGATAAAAAATCTAAAAAAAATTGTTTTGTGTTTAGACATGCCTATATAGCCTAATTCAGTCATTTTTTCTCAAATATCTTAAATGTACAGACATAGCTATGTTACAGCTTTATATTAGTATAGATTAATCACTCTAGAATGAGTCTTTGGATCGTTTTAAGTTTTATCTATACTGATTCTAACTTATATTCTTATATTTATATATATTTGTAGCATTTGACATGCTTAGCACTATACATTAAACACAAAGTGAAAAATGTGAAATCGAAAATAACAGTCAGGAGCAGGATTTGAACCTGCATCTTCTGGATACCGTCCAGATGCTTTACCAATTCAGCCATCCTGACAATTGCTCCCGACTGCTAATTTCGATAACACATCATACTTAACGTCTTTGGGTGACGCCTGCGCCATCTGTCGGACGTATTTTCATACATTATACCGACCAGGTAAACTTAATTTTACAATTAAGATTTTTACCTAATAATGACGCAAACCCTATAAATATTTATATATATTTGTAGCATTTGACATGCTTAGCACTATACATTAAACACAAAGTGAAAAATGTGAAATCGAAAATAACAGTCAGGAGCAGGATTTGAACCTGCATCTTCTGGATACCGTCCAGATGCTTTACCAATTCAGCCATCCTGACAATTGCTCCCGACTGCTAATTTCGATAACACATCATACTTAACGTCTTTGGGTGACGCCTGCGCCATCTGTCGGACGTATTTTCATACATTATACCGACCAGGTAAACTTAATTTTACAATTAAGATTTTTACCTAATAATGACGCAAACCCTATAAATATTTATATATATTTGTAGCATTTGACATGCTTAGCACTATACATTAAACACAAAGTGAAAAATGTGAAATCGAAAATAACAGTCAGGAGCAGGATTTGAACCTGCATCTTCTGGATACCGTCCAGATGCTTTCTTAGTTGTAGTTTAGCTTATTTGGCTGCAATACCTACTGTATTCAAAAATATCTATCGCAAGGCGTGGGGCCAAAAATCTCTAATCTATAGGGTACGCTGGTTTGTATACTTAATTTACTTAATTACCGTAATTTCGCCTCGTCTCCATGTGATCTTGGGTGGCGGGTTACCGTGGAACAGGCAGCGTAACGTAGCTTTGCCCCCTTCTGCTGCTGCAACTTCAGGTTCCGGTGGAGGCAACGCTTGTGGTGGAGCAGGTAAGTCTACAAACAAAAAGACAGTGTATTTTACTATATCTTTCTCTGCTTTCTAGCCTTATCCCTAACTTCAGCTTCCGATGTGTTTGTTTTTTGCTGATCCAGAATTTACACGAAGCAACTGCCGACAAGATTGAGTTAGATTTTTTAGGATTCATCAACTCTCTGTCTGTATGCCAGTGAAACAAAATGATAGTGTTTCCAGCCCATTCCAGTATGCGAGTGTCGTAACAATTTTCTCTAGTACAAACAAAACGAGCGCGATGAGGAACATTCAAGGAGAAATTTATGTCAATTCGCTTGCGCTGTGAAGGAAGCATATGTCAATACGAGTGATATATACGGCCTGTAAGGAAAATTTGGACCTTCAAAACCACGAAGAAATCGTATGTGGAATTAATTCAGCCACAGCACATAAAAGACAACTTAAATCTAAGGCAAGCCATCTGCACAGTCATCTGACTGACTGAAGGAAGCCCTTGCTTTTATGTAATATGTAGTGTGAAATTCAAAGAAGTATCAAATTACTTGGAGCATAGGTAGTGGTGAGTACGCTAGGTAGCCGTGTAGTAGGGGCAACAGGCGCCACACACAGTGCGCTGCAGCCTTGCTTACAGCACTTCCCGATGCCACGACATCCGGCATCATCGTCGCATTCATATCGGCACTGCGCTTCATATGGATTGTTATCCGTCGGGCAATCACCAGGTTTCGTTACTGCAGAGAAAGACTTTGATTTAAATTAAAAACAAAAACGTGCATAGTTTTAATTTCGAATACTTAATTGACCATATCTACAGGGCTGAGTACCAAGCGGCAGTACTCACTTGTTATTTAGCCCGAGAGGCTCGATAGCATCACTAGTGTGGCCGGCCATGAAACGTCTTGGTTGTTGCAGAACATAGACGTTTGTTCTTTCATTTCATATCCGCGAAATGGAATGGTGAGCAGTGACTTGAAAGTACTCTTAGTATAGTTGAGTCCATGAGCGACGGCATATTTTCATTGATAATGTGCCTATAGGTATATACGTATCACATCGATTTCAGTTTTGACACTAAGCACGTGTCACACAAACTTACAAAGACCCGCTCTTTTTGCCCAATATTTTGATGGGTGCCATTTTTATCGCTAGTTACACTTCTATGCGCTTCGAATTCATTGTTTATTATTAGATAAAATTAATCATAGTACCTATCTATACTCTTGGTATCAATGATTTCAATGTCCTTATTCTTGCCCGAAATTACTCTAATGGGTTGGTCACTTGTACCAATAAAAAAAAAATACTACGATTCACATCTACAGCTAAGGTGAATCAGTTTTATTATATAATATCAGTTACGAACCTTGTCTGCACTCGCCGGAGTATTTCGGTTCTTGAGTTAAGGGGTCCCTGTAGTGGTCCACAACGCATCGCTCACCCTCATTACAATTAATGCCTGCGCATGGACCTTCTTTGCATTTGCATCTGCGTCGATATTACATGATTAGTCATTATTTATAATAAAATTAAGATCGTGGGTTCGATTCCCACTCAGGACAATTATTTGTGTGATGAATACAGATATTTGTACTGCGTCTGGGTGTTTTCTATCTATTAAATGTATGTATTTACAAAAAAAAGTAATACATATAATATGTATTATATCCGTAATCTGGTACCCATAGCACAAGCGTTAAGCTTAGTTTGGGACCAGAGGACGTTGTGTGTTGTGTGAAATGTCCGTGTTTATACATTTTAATAGTTTTCTACAGCGTTAGCGATCATAGAATGCAACTTGGCTAGACCCACAGTTTATTCTCTTTTATCAATTGAACGCAATAGTGTATTTTCACTTTAAGACTTATGTTGTTGCTATTGCTAGCTCACGGAGCGATGGTTACTGCTGCTTTTAAATTTTTGAAGTGAAAACTTCTATAGGAAGGTTTGGATAGGGAGTAAATTCATGTAAGTCGTCATCGACATGGTCACGTGACGTGTTAACGATAACACCAGATGTGTTATACCTATTAGTATAACTTATTGCGCGGGGCCAGCTGTGAATATATATAATATGCTCAGTGGTGCAAGTTATTTTTTCACGTTCAAGTTTTATTTTAAGATCAAACAATTAATTTGGATATCCAAAAATAACAACTGTTTGTTTATAAGTTTTCACTTCTGTCGGCAGTCCTCATGACTGTTTTTTTTTGTATTTTAGTATTCTATGTATGGCATCATTAGTTACGTACCTCATGCAACCTTCGGGGCCTGTGTCACTTTCCATGCCGTATGTACACTTGAGGTTTCGGCAATCCTCTTCCGGTAATGTGCAGTTTACTTCAACGGTAACGCATTCACAGCGTTCGCAACCATCTGCAGTACGAATGTACTGCTTACTAAACTCACAGACGAGGTTCTTGCATGCCTCTTGTTGTCTCGAGCAGTCAGTCGGTATTTCGTTGACATCTATTCAATTGAAAAAAAATTAAAAATTAGTTCTTTGGCATTAGGTACTGATGCGTTGTTAGCGGATATGTTAATTATTTTTATGCACAAGTCTCTAAATCACTACTGTCTTTTTGGAGTTTTGTTTCAGATTATTAATAACTAGCCTTGGCCGCTAGGCTAGTTATTAATAATCTAATATGTATAATGTATAAGTACCAGTTTTTAAGTCTAATCAAAAGCTATCAAATAAAAAAAAGTTTCATCAAAATCCGTACAGTAGTTTTTGCATGATGCGCAAGCAAACAAAGAAATATAACCTTTTTTTTATAGCTCTTGATTAGACTTAAAAATTGGTATACATTTTACCCCGCTACTATATCGGGAACCACAGATATAACAGAAAAAGATACACGCCTATATATCCTAATATATGTTTATTTTTCTTTTATCAATCTTATTTTAACATCTTAGTCGACTACTGCTTTGTTTTAAATGACCACGAACACTGCCTTGGTTGTAGAATATCCGATCCATTTTCAGTCCTCATAAGTAGTGGCGGTATCGCAGTCTGCAGTGGCTTGGCACCGCTATTAGTATTGCTAAGTCTGGTGGCACGGGATATATCTACTACGGTATACTAAAAAAATGCTATTACACGTGGTGTGATGGGTAGCGACACTACTCTTAATTCATCGCCATAGAGCTATGTAGCACGTTTATTATAATATAGTTTTTGTCACTGCCTCTTTAGTAATAAAGAATAAAGACGGAAGTAAAATTCAAAAAAACACCCAGAGCGATCATTACCACGATCTGTCGACTCCGGATTGGACATTGCTCCTCGCCAGTCTTCTTGCACAAAATTAGAGTCCGGGATTCGTCTCTGTGTGAGTGCGGTATAGATGAAGGACACCTTGAATATATCTTCTTTTAGTACCCTAACAACAACCCAAATTTAGACCTATATAGAATGGTAATTAACGTGAAAATTCCGGTGCCCATTAATTTCCCTTCACTGCTCACGTATTCGTCCCCTAAGGTGTTTAGAGTCCTCATCTACTTCATTCGTTGTAATAACATAAATTTGTGACGTGTCAGCTACTAACTTGTAAATAGAATTATGTTTGTGATAAGCTAAAATCTCATTAACGTTACCCACTAAGTTGTTTACTAATCAAAATTGTGTATTATGATTATTTGTATATTGTCCGTTTGTTTTTGGTGTTGTAGTCTGGTAAACGAGGACCACATCGTGTCTGTGCACTTCTGTGCAATCAGTCTACAAAGTTCCGCATTATGCACACGTGTATCCACTAATCATTTGTCGTTGGCAGAATCGTCGTCACTGGCACGGCTCCGCTTGCCATAAAGAAGAATAGAATAGAATAGAAAGACGGAAGTATTTATTTACCATTATTAGGGACGCATCTGGCGGTGAACTTCTGCTCCTGAGTCTGTAAGTCTGTGTAAGCGGTAGATACACACAGTTCCTTCGCCATGCAATTAGCTGATGAACATGGATCCTCTTCACATGTACATCTAGAGACAAAACGAGAAAGATGAGACCGAGATAAGAATGGCGGAACCACAAATCGTACCTCAAAATATACTTACTACCAATAAGTAGGTACGTTTTATCGATCACAAAGGAGAATATGGCCGTTTATGCGTGTAAATTAATCTGCATTCAAAGAAAATACTTCTTTACGCACGCTTGACTTTGGGAGTAAGCTGGTGAAAGCGGTATTATTGATATATAGGTATATATATTTATTGTTAAGTTTTACTTCAGTCGAGTGGTCTAAGGCCCCCAAATTTTTTTTTTTTTACATGGCTACACCGTGTTGTGCAAAAGAATAAATGCTGGGGACTTTACATACCTACATACAATTTAACTGACACAAATTACACCCCGGCTCAGAACAACCATTTGTTACACATAGAATTGTCGTGTGTGGCAATCGAACCCATAATATGCAACACGGGAGTATCTAAGTTACTCCGATGATGACTCACTACTTAACTGTTGTATATTTTTTAGATTCCCTATTTAATAAATAAAAAATATAAGTTCATCGTACCTTTCACAAGGACCCTCTTGTACCCTGTTGATTCCGTAGGCACATATGAGGGCATCGCACGCCTGGGTGTATGGTAAACAATGTGTCGCCTGGTCGACACACGAGCAAGCTGTGCAGCCTCCTGGTGCCGGCGAGCGCACAAAGCCGTAATCGCACAGCAAAGCCGCACATGCCTGTTCATAGGCGTCGCAGTCGACCTCGTTCGTTTCTATTAATAAATAATTCCATTAGTTATATTCACGTTTTACGAGTCCTCAAAGATATACATAACTCGTACATTGAGTTGTTTTAACGCATACCTACTAAATATAAGTTAAGATGTCCATTTTTTTTGGACTCTCATCAAGAGAAAATGGCTAAATAATTTTCAAATAGTTTAACTATTTGAAAATTAAATAATTTTCAAAAAATTAAAAAATAATTTTCAAATAGTTTACTATTTCAAAATTAAATAATTTTCAAATAGTTTGCAGTTGAAAATAAAACAATTTTCAAATAGACTATTTGAAAATTATTGTTTTTTCATTATTGTTTTTTGTAATTGAACAGCAGCTGTGTATTTTTATAAACAATGAATATACACATCAACTATTCTCAATTTAAATGCCATGCAAACCGAACCGTACGAAACTAAAGATAATAATAAAAGTAAAATAACTATGGCAACATCCAGATATACAATATAAATAAATACACGTCACATAAATATACACTGTTTTAAACATACAAAGCGTAATTTTTAAGTTATACCTACCACAGTTCCCCATCTATCTATACTATTATAAAGCTGTAACAGAGCTGTGTCTGTACATTTAAGATATTTGAGAGAAAAAATTACTGTACATTCAGTCAAGAAAGTATTGGGAATGAATGATTTGTTTGTGGTTCCAAATTCAAATTTTTGTTTTTATTTGTTGTAACAACAACAAGATTGGCACAACTGTTATCCATTTTGGCGCGGAGTTTGAGTTGCATCTGTTATTTATATTAAATACAGTGCTGTTTTTAGTTATAATCATATCTAGTGTGTATTGCGAATTTCATAATGGAACAAAAACATCGAACAAAGAGTTTGTTTTAAATTTTGCATCGCCAATGGAATTTCGTGTTTGGAGTCACTAAAAATGTTACAGAAGGCTTACGGTGAATCGACTTTATTAAAAACACGTGCTTATGAGTGGTACAAAGCATTTAAAAGCAGTCGAGATATAATGGAAGATTTGCCTCGCTCTGGTAGGCCATCAACGTCTGCAACTGAAGTTAACATTGCAAAAGTTAAGGAAATAGTGACTGAAAATCCTTATTCAACTTTGAGAGAGATAGCCGCCGAACTTTCTGTTTCTCACGAGTCAATCCGTACCATTTTAAATAATCACTTGGGTATGAAACATGTTTCCGCTCGGCTAGTTGCAAAAGACCTGAATTTTCTCCAAAAACTCAATCGCATGAGAGTCGCTAAGGATATGCTAGAACGAGTCAATTCCGACCCAACATTAATGAAACGCAATTTTACTGGTGACAAGACGTGGGTTTACGAGTTTGACATGCAAACTAGTCAACAAGCTTCGGAGTGGCGACTTCCAACTGAACCGAAACCGAAAAAACCACGCCAAAGTCGATCAAAAGTCAAAGTCATGTTGACTGTTTTTTTATCGCGGTGTTGTGCACTCGAAATTCTTGCCAGAAGGTCAAACGGTAAATAAAGAATATTATTTGAGCGTTATGCGGCGTTTAAGAGAGCAAATTCGACGAAAAAAGCCAGATTTGATGATGATCAGTTTTTTTGGAAAGAAAATTCTTGGATTTTGCACCACGATAATGCGCCTTCGCACAAGGCCATCATTGTGAATGAATTTTTGTCCAAACACTCTACAAATACCATCGAGCAACCACCATATTCACCAGATATGGCTCCAGCCGACTTCTCTCTGTTTCCTAAACTCAAATTACCACTTCGTGGCACCCGTTTTCAAACGGTAGAAGACATAAAGGGAGCATACATTGAAGGTGATAAAATAAATTTGGATGAATAACAAAAATACACAACGTATTATTGGTCTTTTCCCGGTACTTTCTTGAGTATATCTCTTCTTTTAGTATATCTAAACACAAAACAATTTTTTTTTTTTTTTAGATTTTTTGTTTGTCTGTTTGTCTCGCAAAAACTACTGAAAGGATTTTATATGCAACTTTTTTATTTGATAGCTCTTGATTAGACTTGAAAACTCGTATACATTTTAACCCCGCTACTATACCGGGGACCTGAGATATAACCCAAAAACTAGCTGTTGGCTGCGGTGGAGCCGCGGGCAAAGGCTAGTTTAATATATTGTTCTATCAACAAATAAGTACTCAAACATTTAGTGTCCTATTAGTTGGGCACGGGTCTCCTCTCGAGTGAGAGGAATTCAGGCCTATCACCACGCTGGCCCAGTGGCCCAAAGAGAGAAAATCTCCCAGACAGATGCTATCCATCACAGCGCCGAGATAATTTGTAAACCAATACATACTTTCGAAAAATCTCGAAATGCCAGAGGTGTGCGTCATACGAGGATCTCAAAGTGGCGATTGAACTCGATAGCACTGTCTTTACAGTCCTTAGTTTTACCACTGGGCTATCGCTGTTGATAGACATGTATTTGTCAACAGTGATAGCCCATGTATAATCTATATAGATACCATAGGGGTTAGAATATTTCTCACTAAATCGTATTGACATCGCAGAGATCACCGTGATTGGCCGAGGTATTATAGCAACATCACGCGTCGATTTCTCTACCAATCACAAGAGAGACGAAATGATGTCGAAACGACTTAGTGAGTTACATTCTACGGGCCCGTGTTTCAAAAATTGAAGATTTACAGTTGAAACAAGAGGATCTAAATCTGAAATGGTCTGTTTACGGCTTTTTGAGATCGTGATAAAAAGAGATTAAATGCAAGTGCAAATATTGACCAGAAATAGAAAGCAGCGTGCAGAAGCGTGTAAGTTATCTTATGTGCATCAATTCATATCTAGAGTAAGGCAAGGAAAAAAATTTCGCGTAGTAGGTTCAATACGTTTTTTAGTTTAAAGTATCACCCAATGTGAAAGTGGAAGGATGTAGGTACAGAGGGAGACTAAGACTCACCTACTTAGACAAAATCGGTCATGTACTGAAGGAAGGTGGAGTCAGCGGTCTCCGAAACCGGCGAGCGTGTATGAAGAGAATTATGAATGTTGAGGAAGCGAGCGATCTATGCAAGAATAGAGCCATTTGGCACTCAATTCTCTCTGCCTACCCCGCAAGGGAGATGGCCTGATGAAAAGCAAGTAATTATCACCCATTACATTATCACCCATTGACTTACTTGTTGTAAAACTGGGTACAAAGTGAGAGTACCAGCCCAAGTAGTACCACCACTGTCTCCCGTGTGATCGAACATGGAGTACCTCGGTGTGTTTTGGTTGTAGCGCGAGTTTGTGTTAAGCTACGATTAGATACCAATTACCACCAGGTGTACCATGGCTGCCTATATAAGCTATAAAAAAGTAATTGTATTTATGTTACAAGTGAAACTAGCATTCCAAACAAATACTTAGTGTAACTGGGTGCTAACAATAGGCATAATTCTCATGCTGACATTTTAAATGAAAAGGAAATGTATAGAAGTTTGGGGGGTGGAGGAACAGACGGGTGTTGTGTCTGGTGGGCTAGCTGCCCGACGGTTGTTTGTCGGGTTCTTCTATATACCTATGTTGAAACGCTCGGATAACTTTAATATCGCGATGTAGGATACGTCAGTTTTTAGGTGTTCGTATGTGGCGAGATAGATGTCGCTACAGAAGGTATGAAAGGAAACAGAGAAGAGAAAAGGGAAATAGAAGTGCCTATCCTTGTTTTACGTTGAAAGGAAAAATAGTTATTCACTGATCAAGCCAGCCCTGAATATCAGACAGCATGGGAGTGGGCACGATTTCAATTCGACAATAAGAACTATCCCCTTTAAATATTTTGCTAGTATGGTTCTGCTACCAGTTTATACTACAAATGTGGCACACAAGCATACCATACCGTATCGTTATAGAAGTCAGCCATACCAGAAGCATTAAGAAGCATAGCTCATTCGTTGTCAACACTAAGAAAAGGTGTACATGTACAAGGTGAATTTATCTCCACGTAAGGAGTTGAGAAGGGGGAGCAATTTCTGCCAGTTATACGTCATTACTGTTATATTTTCGGTCGAGCTAGCTCATTGGTTCTGGAATCAACAAAGCTCTACCATTAAAAGCTAAAGAGCCAATTATTGTATTCCAACGATATAGAAGGTATACACCTGGAGGTGTTACCTTCTCAACCTCTGAGATTGATTTCATACTATACACACGATATAGATTTTCCTGTTTGTCTTCAAAATCATCTCAGTTTAGTGACAGTCACTACACATATATAGTATACGCGAATTAAATGCTTTGCACTAGATGTGAATCTGTGTTAGTAAACAACATTGGGCAGCGAGCGTGGTGACGTAAGTACCGATTGGGATGCAGTTTTGGCGGCATTGTTCATAAGTGGGGAAGTTATTGGAGTTGCCACCACAGCCTTGGTACACGAAGATTATGCAGTCGCCGTATGTAGTACTGTAGTGGTATCGGGGGCGAGACGGCTCGTTGCATCCCGCTGCGTACCCAGTGTCCAGCTCCTGAAGGCACTCCGGTGCTGCCCAATTGCCCACCCGTATAGTTAGTCACCAAGCAATTATGAAGCTTTGAAGAATTAGTTGCTTTCTATTTAGAAGCTATCATACGACGTGGCGGCAAGCAATATGAACTATTTCGAGCCTTTCGTTGTTGTTACCGCCTCGTGATATGTAACTCCTTCTTTGTGTTAGGCACTCATTTGTGAGCAATCTGTGATTTTTTTGCTTTCTCAAAAATAAATCATATAATTGAAGAAAATTCCAAAATATTTTGATGAGAGAGGTGAGACTTAATGCCCTAAAAATAACATCTATCATTTCCTCGGAATATTGAAGACGAGAATTGAGTACTTTCTTGAAACATTGCAGAATTATTTTTGAGTAAAGCTTAATTACATTCTAGTTTATAAATAACCAAGAAACCCAAATCTAAGAAAGCACCTAGGCTACTTTTACCAGAAAAATGTGAAATAGCAGACGACTGTCATGCATAAGGAAATACCTGGCCCACTGTCCCCACAGATTTCTTCACATTCTTGAGCAGACGAGAACCGGTTTGGTCCTCCGGCGCAACCACTGTATGTGAAAGGTTGGCAGCGGCCCGTTATTGAGTCGAAATAGAACTTTTCCACGGGATTGCGGCAATGACCCGGGTCCAATCGAGCCTGGCATACATCTAGAAAGACATACATTTCATAAGTCTTAATTATTTTAGTTACTAAAATTATAAAACACTTGTTATGCTGAAACAAGATCCCATAGTCGTGGTCAAGGTGAGGATGCGTTATAGTCAGTACATCTGCTTTTGTACACTGACGAATTTTCAACCATATAATGTTTAAACATTCGTGAATTTTGGGCCATCTTTTGGTATGCAAAAAAGTATTTTGCACTCACTGACGTCTCGGAAGGCACCGCATTGGCGCTCGCACTCTTCCTCAGAGCGGTAGGAGTTAGGATGGCCGCATTCTCCAAACTCTCCTCTCAAACAATTCTTTGTGCTCGAGTCATAGTAGAACACAGTCCGGTTTCTGCCGCATGGCGCCAGCGAGCTAGGTGTTGTGCATTCTTCCCGCTGCTAAAGAAAATGAAGAAAAATATCATTAAGTAATCCTTGCTAATATTAAATATGGTAAAGTGGGTTTGTTTGTTTAATATTTCTTGGAGTCGTAGTACTAAACGGTCTACAACTACGAAATGGTCTAAGGACCTATTAAACGATCACTATGAAAGTTGGCGTAAGTATTTATATGTATATTATTAGGTACATAATCTCGTTGTGGCGTTCTCTTGGGGAGACCTATGTCCATCAGTAGACGTTGAAAGGCTGATGAATGGATGGATGACATAATCCTTCCCTGAGTACAGAGAAGTACATAGGCTCCTTTTTATCCCGAAAAAATAAAGGGTTCCTGAGGGATAATAAACTGTTTGTTAATAATATGCTGCTGTTCTAATAAAATCTTCCCATTTTTTAATAACGCTTAAATTTTAGTAGTATCGATTGAAACGCATACGGGATCTATCTGGCATTAATGGGGATGTTTACTACCATAATTTCACGGCAGATAGCGTATTATCGACATGACTGTAATTTTCACACAATCTGCAACCTGTAATTTGGTAAATTTATTTTTTTTCGTCATATGCCTCTGTGTGTTGTACCAAAATGTAATAACCCCGATTTACATTTATTTCCCAAAGATCCAACATTAAAAAAAGTGGGAAAAGTCGCAGTAACTTTTTGCTACACAGCGTGGCGTCTTTAAAATTTTTAATCTCTCAGGTGCTCTTCTAAGTATCCATCAGCCTTTTAACGTCCACTGCTGGACATAGGCCTCCCAAAGAATGGGTAATAGTGCCGTAATCGCCACGCTTGGCAGGCGGGTTGGTGATCGCAGTGGATATTGTTAATACTCGAGGGAGTGCTGCTGTCCACTCCCCCAGTATTCCCTCAGTCGGCTCTTACGACTCCCATGGGTGGAGAAGGGTGGGACAATTCTAAAGCCGGCCCCACACGGCTTCTAAGTATACATTTTAATAATATCGCCGACCAACCAGATTAAACGCAAAAATAGCAAACAATCCTCATGCAACAAAGCAACTATAATTTGACAGTAGCCATTTCGCTGATAGCGCCATCTACGTTTCGTGGATCCCCATTACATAAAAAATTTAATATACCTATTACGGAAGAATCTATTAATTACAGACTCATTATTTCAGTAATTCAAGTGAGCGACATATTTCTTTCATTCGTTAATATATGAAACTTTTCTGATATACTATTAACTAAGGCAGCTAATTAGAGTTTATAATGTCTTACCGGTTCAGGCGTTGCAATAGGAACTGATAGTGTGGTTGTAGACAAAGTAGTCAAGGCTCCACATCTAGCCTCACAATCTTGACGGGTTTCAAACCTGTAAACATTTTTTTTCAGTGATTACTGAAATTACAATGGCAGCTTGACAGTGTTTTTGCCTAAAAAGTTTGTTTCGTGGTCTGCCTATTGAATGTAGTTGCCCCGAACGACGGGGAGTGCGGTTAAGTACATTTTTTCCCGCCTCAACAAAAAAAGAAGGTTAATTTTAGCAGCAAAAGTACTTATATTATTACGTCATGGCTTACATTACATTTATATATTACTTTTGGTCTATTCATATCCACTAAAAATTACAAATTAAGGAAATAGAAAGAAAGAAGAAAAAAGTACTTTTATTTACACAGTCTCGACACACAATTAGCGTTTCAGTTGATTACATTTATTTTTAACTAGACTACTAGCGACTTGGCAGTTGCATGTCGTGACTGTATCAAGGAGGTCCCCACTCAGCTTAATACTGTGTTGCAATGTTACAACAAAGCGCTGATTTTCAGTAGGAACCTCACGAGTGACTTACGGACTTGCTCACATGTATAGAATTAATATTTTTTATAGTTCTTAGACTTAATATAGTCTAAAATCTCACATATATATATATATATATATATATATATATATATATATATATTAGCAACTTCTACATTAGAGATAAAAATAAATAAAATGTTGCTGTTAGTGAAATATGAAGGGGTTTCCAGCTGGAAGTTAATTATGGAAACTAATAATTATATATACATATAGCTAAAAATGCATAAAGTATACGATAGTATTTAGTATTTATTGAATTAATTTAATTATATTTTTGTTCGATGAGTAGCTGCTTTTTAGGGTAGTTTTAAATGCGGATTTAGTTTTCAGGGGCAAGGGGTTTCAATAGGCGGATCTAATCCATTCCAACTTTGTGTAGCGGCATACTTAAAATGTCCCCTAAATACAAAAAACAGAATAAAATACAAACAATATAAGATGGACAATATAGGTAAGTAAGCTATGATATCCTAACGGTAAAATCAAGGACTGCAAAGACTGGTATCGAGTTCAATCCTTAGTCCATGGTTCTATGCCTTTTCTATAATTTTTGGTGTGTGTGTATCACACACATCAATATGCATGTTCTGGACGGCTTGTGAAGTCTGCCAACCCGCACTGGGCCAGCGTGGTGGACTAAGGCCTAATTCCTCTCACCATGAGAGGACCCATGCCCAACAGTGGGACTTTAAAAAGGGTTGAAGCCTCAAAATCCACGAGATGGCGCTAAAAAAATATTATTCCTTGTTTTATAAAGAATATCGGTTTTGAAGGATATTCGGCTAAATATATAAAAATAAGTAAAGTTCTATGTAAATACCAAATTTGATCCAAATCGTTGGAGCCGTTTCCAAAATACCTAAAGCAAAGCTCGTTTAAATTATTTTAATTAATATAATAAACTTACTGCATGTGTAGGTAATAGTAAGAAAGTACATGCCTCTTTAGTGACGACTTTTTTACCTACTCTATGGTCAAAGATTGCCAGAGACTGCCTTGATCTATTTCTTACCTATTGCCGTTGCCATTGCAGCCAGTGTAGATGAACGTGAGACAAACGCCACCACGCATGTCGTAGTACCATTGTTTGAAACGGGCATTGCAGTCTCCTTGTTCCGGCTGCAGCGAGCATACACTCGTGTCTGCTATGAAATGTAGTGGTTACAGAAAATAATAATATATATAATTTAGTCAGATACATAATAAGGAGGTGGCCCGTCATTTCTGGAGTATTAGGGGTAGTCATTATGAATAAAATGTTATGGAACAAGCTCAAGTCAGTGGGCCTAGCCAAGTTCATTCTATGATCGCTAACGCTATAGAAATCTATTAAAATGTATGGAAACTTGACATCTATGGGTCTAGCGAAATTGCAATCTATGATCACTAATGCTATAGAAAACTATTAAAATGTATGGGAATTTGACATCTTTAACGATATCTATAACGCTAATTCACGTGACTTAACGTTATAATAGAGATATCAAATTTCCATACATTTTAATAGTTCTCTATAGCGTTAGCGATCATAGAATGTAACTTGACTAGGCCCACTGTAACGTTAAGTCACGTGACTTATTTATTTATTTATTTAATAAGGCTTAGCATTATAGATATCGTTAAAGATGTCAAATTCCCTTACATTTTTATAGTTTTCTATGGCGTTAGCAATCATAGAATGCAACTTGGCTAGGCCCACTGGGTAGCCTCACGCAGGCAATGGCGTAAGTGTATTTATGATAAAACTATTGTATGAAGCCCTCTCAACAGTCAATTATAAGAATAATATTTTGATGATGATGTCTTAAAAGACATTAATAAATTAAGCCAGCATAACTTACACTTAAAATAATATTTAAAACAAATAAAATTTTACTTTGTACGATCTACAGTCCTAAATATTATTTTCTTATAATCATAATCTCGCGAGCCGGGGCCATTTGCAGTCGGGGGTCCCTGACAGTTTGCCCGTTCTGCCACCCTAATATTAAGCCACTGCGCATAGGTTTAACAGAACTAAAATATGATTAAAATGCTGTCAGTAAACAGCAGGGCTTGCTTACTTAAAAGAGCAGCTGTATCATCTTCGCTATTAACCGAGGGCCGAATGCCAGGTACTACTTCTTTTTGTTACTTAGTAAAGCAGAAACCAACCTGATTTAACTCCGCAGATTTGCATACACTCCTCAATGCTAGAGAATCGGTTGGCACCACCGAGACAGCCGCTATAAACGAACTGCTTGCAAGTGCGCAACTCTTGGTCAAAGTATACTTTTGTCATATAGTTCGTACAAGGACCAGGGTCTACACTTTGCGCGCACACGTCTGAAGAGATTGGAATGATTCTAGAATATGCTTATATGTAGTAGTATAACGTAATATTAGATTTGTACCGACCTATATCTCGGAAGGCACCGCATTGTCGCTCGCAACCTTCTTGGGTGTTGAAGGTCGCAGTATGTCTACAAGCTTGTCCGCTGTTCTGGTTCACATAAGGCAGACATATGCGTTCCATCGGGCTGAAGAACCACACCAGTCCAGTAGATTGACATTCTTCTAGCACAGGAGATATCCTGCATTGTATGGGAATCTGGTCTAGCATGCTATGATCCTACGCAAAATAATTTGTGTTAGCAATAATTTCCATGATATTGTACATTAATTCAACAACACACATTATTAACACTATTAGGCATAATATGTATTTTCCTAAAACACGAAGGTTACACGACATTACTTACTTACTAATATTATAAATGTGAATGTAAGTTTGTTTGTTACGCATTCACGCGAAAACTACTTAACCGATCATCATGAAACTTTGTACACATATTCTTGGAGGTATTAAAAGTAACATAGGATACCTTTTTTTTTTATGAAAGATAATAATATTGGTTGTTATTTCAAGGGTTGCTTTATTTATTTTTTTGAAATACCTGGCGGACGAAGTCGCGGGTAACAGCTAGTACATAATATGTAAGATATATGCAACCGTTATAATCTGTATTTTTAGCACTTGACATGCAAGACATCGTTCAGACAAATGTGATGAGGAGATTGGGTATGACCGAAAGGTAGTGTGGTAGCTTAGTGGATTAGAGCACTTCCTCGGATTGGACGCAGGTTCGATTCCCGCTCGCACTAAAGTTCTCTTTTTCCTCATTCACAAATAATAATTTGTACTTTATAACCGCAACCGTATTATAAAATGCTTAAAGATTTTTTTAATACCTTTAGGTCTCCGAGGTAGGCGACTTCTACCAAAAATTAAAAAATAATCACGTTGGAAGTATAGATGAGGAATGTTACTAACTATGGTGGTAAGTGTGAGACTTGAGACGGTGGTTGTCTGCGTGGTTTGAACTGGAGTTCCCGTCTTGCATCTGCTCTCGCAAGCTTCCTGACTGTCGAACCTGTTCAACACACAATTATTTGCTGGTGCTTTTCAAACTTAACAACAAAACAAACCAATATTTTGATCTGTATTTTTAGCACTTGACATGCTCAGCTACTTTAAAGAACAAATTATTTGTGAAATGTGGAAAAGTAAAATTATGTTTTTCCACATTTAATAAATAATTTATTCTTTAATACAAACCAATACAATGCGTTAAGGGGTAAAATGCGTAAAATTAACTAAATGAGGATAGCTTTTATATTATTCAGCGTGTTTAAGATCTGTAGTTATCTATCTATGTATAGGTTCAACGCTGGCATGGGCTTTAGATATCAAAATTTAATATTTATGGGGACAAGGATTATTCTCAAGGATTATTTCGCTCTACTACTGATGCAGGTCTAGAATTGTTAAAAACCATATTTAAAGCTTGGGAAGATTCGCACGATGCGTTAGGCGTATTTTGCGATTTGTCTAAAGCATTTGACTGTGTACATCATGAAACCCTTATTAAAAAGTTATACCATTACGGAATCAGGAACAGAGTTCTCGAGATTTTGACTTCTTATTTAAGCAATAGAATTCAAAGGGTCGATGTTAATGGCACGTTATCACATGGGTCTGTCATGACAATGGGTGTGCCGCAGGGGTCCATTTTGGGGCCATTTCTATTCCTAGTCTATATTAATGACCTACCATACTACGTAGGAGATAATCGAAATATTGTGTTGTTCGCAGATGATACATCTTTATTATTTAAAATAAGAAGGCAACTACTTCATTATGACGATGTGAACAACGTACTATCTAAAGTTGTTCATTGGTTCAATACTAATAACCTAGTCTTAAGTAAAAATAAAACGAAATGTATAAAATTTACTACACCCAATGTAAGGCATGTAGAAACCAATGTACAATTGAATGGCGTCGAACTGGACCTTGTGGAGTCCAGGGTTTTCCTAGGTATCACTATAGATAACAAACTCCAATGGGGCCCCCATATTAAAAATATTGTCAGGTAGGCTTAGCTCAGCGGCATATGCGGTAAAAAAATTAGATTATTGACTGATGTTGAAACGGCTAGAATAGTTTATTTCAGTTAATTTCATAGTATTAGGTCCTAAGGCATACTGCTATGGGGATGCTCCGCCGATTTAAATTCTATATTTGTTCTACAGAAAAGCGCCGTTCGTGCAATCTATAATCTGGGCCCGAGAGTTTTCCTTACACAGAAATTTAAAGAAATAAATATTCTAACTGTCGTGTCTCAATTTATATATGAAAATCTGTTGTATGTCAAGAAAAACATCAGAAGCTTTGATAAGTATAGCGACGTTCATCACATTAATACAAGGAACAAAGGCAATCTTGTTGCTCACAGTATTCGTCTCCACAGAATTAGTAGATCTTTCATGGGAGAATGTATATGCTTCTACAATAAAATTCCTGAAAATGTCCGAAACATGCCACTAAATAAGTTTAAGAAAGCCATAAAAATTCGACTTTGTAATCAAGGTTATTACACTGTTTCGGATTATCTTGAGGATAAAACTAAATGGGCTTGAGCTGCTCCTCATTCATTAATTTTCAAAATTGTTTTATAAAATATAATGTAATTTTAGTTATAAAGATTATATTAAATTGTAATAAATTGGCAATTTAAAAAAGTGGCCCATGAGTTTCTTGTCGGGTTCTTCTCATAAAAGGCTTTACTACGGAATCCGGCCGCTTGTGGCGATTGCAATCGCCACTTTGTTATTGCGGTTGCACTTGTCTCAGGCGCTCGTGTTCATTATTAATGTATTATTGACGATTTTAAGTGCTACTTAACAGGCCTATGAAATAAAGATATTTTTGAATTTGAATTTGAATTAATCTTCGTTTTGGCATGATTAGGATAATAAAACTTTCATATTAATGGGATATACAAAAAGCAAAAAAAAAGGCAAGTGGCTGATCATCTGCCGAAGGGCTGATGACTGCGTGGTAGGAAGTGAACTAGAATATACTGAATGTAGCAAGGGGAGAATCAGACGTTATCGCATGAACTGAAAGTAGAGAGGGCTATGTGTACTGGAGCGCGATTGGCTAGTTATTTGATTGATAGGATATACCTGTTCGCGTTTCCTTCACAGCCTCCGTATGTAAACAGACTACAGGAATCGGTAGTTGGATCATAGAACCAGCTCATTATTGATTCATCGCATGGACCGGACATCATCGGTAGCTGGCAGATATCTGTAAAGACAGACTCACAGTATTGTTCGCGTTGGGGAAAAAGGATTGATGGATGGATGGGCACGTGCCTTCTTCATACCCAAGACAGGATAAGACAATATTATCAATGCAAGCTAATAGCCG
The DNA here is from genome assembly GCA_948253155.1 of Leucoma salicis. Lineage (NCBI taxonomy): Eukaryota > Metazoa > Arthropoda > Insecta > Lepidoptera > Erebidae > Leucoma > Leucoma salicis. The sequence continues at coordinate 16,535,960 of OX411821.1, forward strand.
TTCTAGCTGCGTATTTGAATCTCTGCTTATATCCAACAGGAGTATGGCTGCATCATCTTAAGTCTTCCACGAGACCAAGCACACAGAGATGCATACAATGAAAAATTTTTGTACCTATTTCAAAAAACGCATTCCAGCTTACCTTGTACTTGATGACAGTAGTATGTACAATGCTCCTCCGTGGGGAAGTTATTTTGGTTGCCGCCACAACCAAAGTATTGGAATGTAACACATTTGCCCAACTTGCTGTCATAACCGTAGCGAGTTTCTTCTTTAGCGAGTGAACATCTTCCACCTTCATCAATATTGTAGAAGCAAAAGGCTGCAAAAATACTTGTCTATTTAAATTAAGAAATTGATATGCGTGAATATTATGTTTTAAATTACTAAACATTATTAATGATGCATTAGCAAGAAAAAAGGTGTCTGGTAGACGTTTACGGGTATTAAGGTCGTACATCATGTATCTTGATGACTTAGGAGTGAGTAGAGATGTGGTAAACTAATATTTCACACAATACAACCATTCATCAGCGTGTTTTCATCTACTTTTGGGCATAAACCTTCCCAAGAGACCGTCTAACATGAGAGTGTTAAACTTTTACTATCTCATTCCTGACTTCAAGATGTTATTGAAAATTATCAGACCCTTAATGCCGTCTTAACCTGTGTCTGGTGATGGTGGTTGGACGGGTCCCCTTGATTCTATCTTCGGAGTTTGTGGTGTGCTGGTAGTCGTCGTGGTCACCAGTTCAGTGCAAGCGTCTTCGCACTCCCTCTCCGAGACAAAGTTGTTTTCATTGCCACCGCAGCCTCCATAGTAGAATGTACGACATCTGAAAATGTACTCGTATAGTTGATACTGGATTAAGATTCATGCGATTGAATTACAAGCACCGAATTTTACTCAAAAATTATGATGTCGTTATAGCTGTCCTACTCAGTTCTTGAATGATATCCTCTAAAAAGTAGGTCTAGTTTCTTCTGAGAACTGAGACAAGATTTTTTTAGGGCACCAGCATTAAATTGGCTTTCTAAATTGTAGCTATGTAATAGGGGTTAAAGTATGAAATTGTCCTTTAATTGTAATAGGTACTTCGAATTGACATAGAACCTTTATGATATGAGATTTTTGAATGAAACTTTTTTCAAATGGTACCAATGAGGATCTTCTTTTAAAAAATGTGCAACATTCGATTATCGACTTTCAGTTGTTTTTTTTTATTCAGCTTAGACAAGAAAGATGGATGCTTCGAAAATTCAAATGATTTTTGAATACGAGTTCCGCCGCGGAACTAACGCTGCAGAAACTAGCAATATCAATTGAAGACATGTGAATAACAATGAATTGAAAGAGATGGTGGAAGCCGATCGGAGCCAAACTACCCAGGAATTAGCGGCATGCTTTAGCGTTACCTTACCAACAATATTGACTCATTTGCGTCAAATCAATAAAATAAAAAAATATGAAAAATGGGTGCCTCATGATTTGACTGATCTGCAGAAAGAAACGCGTGTTGAAACTTGTGTTGCCTTGTTGAATTGACACAAAAATGAAGGAATATTGGATCGAATTGTGACCTGTGATGAAAAGTGGATTCTTTACGATAACCGTAAGTGAAAAATGCAATGGCTGACCCCAGGTCAAACGCCGCAACAGTGTCCTAAAGCAAAGCTTACCAATATAAAAGGTAATGGTAACTGTTTGGCGGTCTCAGCATGGTGTTATTCACTATAGCTATCTACGATCTAGTCAAGCAATAACGGCAGATGTCTACTGTGCCGAACTCCGAACAATGACAGCAAAACTTGCAGTGAAACAGCCCCGACTCATGAATCGATCTTCACCATTATTGCTCCATGATAACGCGAGATCTCATACAATACGAGAAACCGTTTTAACTCTACAGGAACTGCAATTAGAAACCATTCATCACCCTCCGTATTCGCCAGACCTTGCTCCAGCGGTAGTCCGCTACCATTATTTTCGTGATTTGGACAATTTTCTATGTGATAAAAAGTTTTCTTCCCAGGAGGCAGTACAAAATGCTTTCACACAGTTTGTAAAATCTAGATCACCAGAGTTCTATCGCAAAGGCATAAATGACCTTCCTATTATACGGCAGGTATAGATAATAATGGTAGTTATTTTGATTAAATAAATATTTTAAATGAAAAAAAACTAATTTCAATTTATCAGTACAAATCGGCAATATCATACTTTAACCCCTAATATTAACTATATCGCAATGTACTCTCTTGTAAAGTGTGCAATGGTCACTTGACTTGAGTATAATTTTGGTGTGTGTTTTGACACACACACACACACACACACACTTATTAGGGATAACTCGGCCGGTATTTTCAAACAATGACATTCACGAAATCTTCAATTACTTATTTGATGATAATGTCCTAACTATAAGGATGGATGCACAGAGATTTGGTAACCGTCGTCATAGTTATCTTCTAAACTTTTTCAAGAAAAACAATATAATAACAATAATAATATTCACGGACATTTTCACACAACGTCCTCTGGTCCCAAACTAAGCTTACCGCTTGTGCTATGGCTACCAGATTACGGATATAATACATATCTATATTACTTTTTTTTGTAAATACATACCTACATATAATTGATAGAAAACACCCAGACGCAGTACAAATATCTGCGTTCATCACACAAATAATTGTCCTGAATGGGAATCTAACCCACGACTACGCCACAAGGCCCGTCAGAATAGATTTTTAGAGTAAATATTTCTGGAAGCAATAATTTACCTTTTGATTGTGGTGTCGTAGAACCAATTGGTTCTGTACACAGCACACTCTCCGATCTCCGCCGGTAACATGCATTTGCCAGGCACTGCATTATAAAAAATCCACATTTTATTATATTTATTTTGCATTTAAACCACACGATTTTGTATTGTAATATGCGTTTATATGTTGTTATTTTTATATATTGGCATGCCCGGTTATTTACAAGAACACAAATTGCGGAAATGTGAAAGAGATAATGATGACTATTTTCTTTTTGACGTGATAACGTGTTATAAATCGATGAACGCCGGCTGCACGCACGAAAAGGGCTCACGTTCCGAAAAATGTATGACGACCGATGTATTGTTTGTGAAACTCTCAGAAAACATATAACGTTACCACGTAAAATTATCGTCTGTAAGCCTTTACAGAACACCATATACATTTTTTACAATTTTGTGTTCTGATTAATGACACGTCGAGTTGCAGCGGTTAAAATTAAAGTAATCTACTGCTGTCACTATATTGCTGCGACACCATGCAGAAGTCCATCTTAGGATGGCTGAGCGTTAAGGAATAAAAAAATAATGCAAGAGGTAAGCATTCACATGCACGATGAAATAACACACTGATAAGTATTATAGCAGTAAAAGTTTGACTGAGTTGAAGAAATCAATATACACATTCTGTCATAAATTATATGCAGGCTTTATCCAAAGATCCCGCGAAGGTGCGACGCTCCATGTGCGGATGCGTCGCTCAGTAGAGGGTACCCGAAAGGGTAAGCCGCCGGCGGACCACCGAAGGAATGTAACATAGTTCCAGTGGCCCGCCAACAAAGGCGGAGAGACGGCACACGGCGGGTTTCTTTAGTGGGTGAGGGCCCCACACTACCCTGTTCGTTGCCCCGAACGACGGGGTGTGCGGTTAGGAACATTTTTTCCCGCCTTAACAATAAAAAAAAAAGGCTTTATCCAAAGATAACTGCTTATTTTGCAGACAAAAGTATTGCCTTTTCATTTATTATAAATATTCATAGCGCAAAATTCTGTTTACGAAAATCTTTGGTAAGTACTTTTTACTTTACTATAATATAGGTTGTTTGAAAAGTACCACAACAGCTTGCACTAGGGAATAACCCCTATACTTTACAAATATACAATTGACAGAAACAAATATACCCAGACTCGAATAGTTGTTCTAACTATTCATATTATTATTATTTATCATATAAATAATTATCTTGTGCGGAAATCGGATCCACAATGCTCAGCACGGGAAGTCAATATCTTAGCCACTCCGCCATGTGCATTCTTTTAACTCGTGTACCTTTATTAAATTCACAATCAGGGTAATTAGGGCGGATTTGACCAAACTCGAATATATACAAGAATAACTATACGGAGAATTATCTATTCCACGATTTTATTCTCTTAAATAATCAACAGTCGTTTTGCACGTAATCTCACGTATAGCTTATATACTTGGAATAACGAAGTGAATGTAATACCCGGCAAAAAGAAGTTGTTCTACAAACGGGACAGTGTACCTATAGCTTAACTCATCTCAACTCTTATTTGTCGTATTATAGCGTGGGAGAGTGGCTATCACTGTATAGTTTAAAACTCTATACGCTCCCGGAACCGATATCGGTTTAGAAAAATGACAAGATGACGACAGTTTTTTTTCCTTATTCGATGCTTATCGGTGGTATAGTGACTATTCCCGAATAGGCTCTATTCTTTGAATTGTTTTTGGTAAATGTTTTAATTGATTTATTCTCGGGTAAGTAGCAATTTATTCTAGGAATAAAATTTATTCTTGTTTGGTCGAATCCGCCCTAAGTTTCATAAAATGGGCGGCCCATCATTAAAGTGGCCAGCTCTATGATCTGACTACATAACACAACAATAAAACGTGATTATGAATCGTTTTATATAATTATTTCAGCGAGTATACCCTAATTAGCCTTTACTTACCGTAGGCGCTAGGACAGAATTGTTCACATGTCTCCTTGGAATTGAACCTGTTCCTATTGCCGCCACAGCCGCTGTAGTAAAACGGAACGCAGCGGTTTTCACTCTGACTAAACGACCATAAAGCCTCCTTGTCGGTACAGTTTCCGATCTCTTGAGAGTCTGAGCATTCCGCTGTATGTTTAATCCATTGTTAGTAGAAAATTCCGCATGCCCCAAAATATTAAAATTAGTATTATTAATAGTATTATAATTATTAGGTAATAAACATTCAATTCTGTGGATGATTAACCGTGACCAATTCAAAGACAATTTAGCTAATTTAATGGAAATATGACTAGGTCTTAATGGAAAAAATACTACATGTTAAATATTAAAAAAAACGCCGCTAAGCTATCGCATTGACCAACGGTCTTACCATCAACCATAGAGCACTTCCCCGGATTGGAAGTGACGCAGGTTCTAATCCCGCTCGCACTAAAGTTCTCTTCTTCGACATTTACAAATAATTTGTACTTTAAAGTAGTTGAACATGTCAAGTGCTAAAATACAGATCGAAAACTACGTCTATAATCACACAATGCTGTTGTTTTGATTTGGATACTTATAACTGGATATTATGGTTGAGTGAATTTAATTTTAAAATGGAATTTTTTAAATAAGTTTTTGATAATATCTTTGGGTGGTCATGGTTGATCATCAGCTGGCTTGAAAGTACTATCACATCTTCTACATTTTTTATTACATTTACTGCCAACTTGTAGTCAAAGCTGACTTGTCCCAGGACTCCTAGGAGCCAACAAACATCAAGCATCACTAATATTAGTCACTACACTAGCACCATCACTACACGTTAATTAATAATTATTATATCCCCTACCATGCATTAAACTTCTAATCTAAATTAGAAAGAACATACAGTTTATCTATGTTGGTAAGAAGAACAACTAAATATCATTCTGTTTATTAGCTCAAACAAAAAAGTAACTTAAAGCATTTGATATTCAGAGGCTGACTGACTGCATTCGTAATGACGACGTAAGAGAGCGAGTAGGTATGAAAGAGAGTATTGGTGTAAAGATGCGAAAGGAAATGCTCCGATGGTTCGGACATGTGGAAAGAATGCCGGATGAGCAACTGGTTAAGAAGATATACAATGCGAAAGTGGAAGGATGTAAGTACAGGGGGAGACCGAGACTAGTCCGGTAGGTGACCTATTTTTGATCTATATTTCTTAGCATTTCACATGTTCCGCCACTTTTAAAATTAAAATCAAAATCATCAAAATCTTTGTCAAATGCTAAGAAATATAGATCAAAAATGTTTAAAAAAATTGCGCCATCAAATAGTATGAATTTTAATTGCAAAATTAAACTTACTACGAGTATATTGGATAATTGCATGTAAATGCGTTTCCGATAGATGGCATTGGTCGTTAAAGACAAATGTGATAAGGAGATTCGGATGATCGAAAGATCTGTACTATAGCTCAGTGGTTTAGAGCATTCCCCGGATTGGAAAAGACGCGGGTTCGATTCCCGCTAGTACAAAAAATCTCTTTTTCCTTATTCACAAATAATTTGTACTCACCTACCTAGACCAAATTAATCGGTCATGTATTGAAGGGAATTCTGAATGTTGGCCTTATATCAAGGCTCAAAGTCGCTCAGCGTGCTATGGAGCGGGCTATGCTTGGGATCTCTCTACGTGATGAGATCCGTAATACGGAAGTCTGTAGGAGAACGGGAGTGACCGATATAGCCCGCCGGGTCAGCATGCTTAAGTGGCAATGGGCAGGCCACATCGCTCGACGAATCGACAACCGTTGGGGAAGAAAGGTTCTCGAGTGGCGACCGTGGTAACGGACGGCGCAGTGTAGGACGGCCTCCCACCAGGTGGACCGATGACTTGGTCAAAGTCGCAGGCAGTCGTTGCAGGCGGCACAGGACCGTTCCCTGTGGCGTTCTCTTGGGGAGGCCTATGTCCAGCAGTAGACGACGAACGGCTGATGGATGGATGGATGGTATTGAAGGAAGGTGGAGTCAGGAGTCTCCGAAACCGGCGAGCGTGTATGAAGAGAATTACGAATGTTGAGGAAGCGAGAGATGTATGCAAGAACAGAGTCTCTTGGCACTCTGTTCCTACCCCACAAGGGAAATGGCGTGATGATAAGTTAGTTAAACAGTTTCCGTAGCCTATAGACGCTAGCGACACCAGAGGCATCACTTGCGCATCGGCAACTCTAAGGAAAGAGATAATAGTTGGAGAGAAAGAATAATAAGGAAAGTATAAGGAGGGGGTGTGGGCCTCCAGCACTCTCACTCACCAGGTACGAGTACCAATGTTTCACGCTGATCTTTTCTGAGAGGGTGGTACGCGATCGAGCCGGGCCATTCATGCTGAGACAAGCAATTCTCTACTAATGTACTAATAGAACTGAGGTGGGCATAAATCTGCGAGGTAGGCATAGTGGCTCTTGTTTTTTTGTAGTTTTACACACTTTTGTTCGAAAGCACAGAGTAGTTGTGGTGACCCATGTTGTGGATGTGTGCGGTACGTAGTACTCACGCTTTTGTACTCCAGGTGGGTTGCAGCGCATTTCGCAGGCAGCCTCTGTCTTGAACCTGTTACTATTGCCCTCACAACCACCCCACGTGAACTGTTCACAGCGTCGTGATTCACTGTTGAAACCCCAGCGGCTAAAGTTACCAGCGCACGGACCCTCTTCCAACGGCATGTCGCAAAGATCTAAAAAAATTATATCCGATCAGCTTATATATACCTTGTATGTACGTGCACAAATGTTCTTGTAATGTTTCTGGATCAATTGTGTACTTGAAATGTATAATTACCTCAACTTTGCCAATAAAACTTTAATATTAAAACTAGCCTTTGGCCGTCTGCTCCGCCGTAAATGAGCTGGTTTTTAAGTTATATTTCGGGTTCCCAATATAGAAGTGGGATAAAACAAACAATTTGAAGTCCAATCAAGATAATATAAAAAAAAAGTTTCATCAAAATCCGTTCCGTAATTTTTTGCGTGATGCGCAACAGTCCAAAAAATTGTTTTGAATTTAGACACGCTTGAAGAGCCCAATACAGCAATTTTTTTAACAAATATCTTTGATATACAGACACAGCTCTGTTACAGTTTTATAATAGTATATTGGCTTAGATCTTCCGCCTATTATATGGCAGAGTACCTATAGATTTTTTTCTCAAACATTTCTAATGTATCTACACACCTACACCTACAGATACAGGCACAGCTCTGTTACATTACATCTATATAATTGTAGATACGAGTACATTATGTATAAAAAGTAAGGAGCAACAGATGCTGTCCACATCTCAGAATACAGTTATTCTACTTATATTCTGAAGACAAATTGCTTTTTGTATTGTAAGTACCAATAAGCAAAATAACTGCCTCGGTGGTGCAGCGGTAGTTTGTGCGACTGCTGATCTTCATGATCGTCTCTTTTTCATCATGTCTCGTCTCTTTTTTCGTAAAAAGGAAAATTCTCAGTAGCACAGAGTAGTTTGGAAATGAGCCCAGTACAGCAATAGGCTCGCCCCTAATAAGTGGGGCTTAAACGTAACTGGCGAACCGTGGGTGTGTAAAATACCCCTACACACCCTTTCGGGGATACAGGCGTGATGCTATGTTTTAATTAACAAAACATACATATTTATTATTAATTGAGGTTATAAGGCGTTGCATTAGATGCGCATAATTTCATAATTAATATTATACCCGGCTACTATTTTACTTACAAAATCTCAACAAAATCTAAAGTTCTTGATTGATTCTCGTAAATCATAAAATAACAGATTATATCAATATCCTGTTGTGAATATGGATATTCTTACCGGTACTCCTTTCGGGTTCACACTGTTTCTGACATAGCTCCCTGGTGTCAAAGTTGTTGGCATTTCCAAGACAGCCTCCATATCGGAACTGCATACACTGTTCCCTCGTACTGTTGTAGTACCACTTTATGTTGCTACCATCACATGGTCCTCTCACATCCGCTAACTTACAAGCATCTGTTAAAAAAAATATATATAACTTACCCCCTATAATTGTAATAGTAAAGCAGTGGAATGTACAGTAAGCATTATGCAATTGAAGAGGGGAAAAAAGAAACAAAGTCTAGCTAATTTGGGTTTGGTTATTTGTTGTTGCGCTCAAAAAATAACTATTGGTTTTCTTCGGTTAACCAATCGTAAATTATTTATAACTTTTCGTCGAAAATATCTGCGCTAGAGTGAAAAAGATCCGTAACAAACATTTTATTTTAGGTAATAACAATATGGTCCATACGTATGAAATTGGCGTTATGTATGGAAAAATAATCTTAGCTTCTCCATACACATAATTTATTCTTCGAGCTCTTCTGCGGTGCTGGTACCACGGGGGAACTTGTGAGAGGAGTACGCGTACCTATTTGTAAATAAGTAACCTGATATTTTAAGTTTTCCATATTGTGACCAGAACGATATCAAAGAAAACTCAAATGGCGCGAAAACAAATGAATCGCTAAATACACAAGCCTAAATTGGAAATAAATTTAAATTTGGAATTCCTAACGAAACGCCAGATATGCGAGATCAAAGTGGCCAGTTTGACAAAACGCCCATTTTATATGTAATTGATCTCGTGTGAACGCAATGGAGATTTGTAGTAACAATAACATACGAATGGTGGAGACGTGGTTTGCTACCGTAATGTCAGGTTCTCATGAACGAGAGAACTGCAGCCGACCATGAAGTTTAACCGCTATGCTTGATAGAAGTCGGTCGTTTTGAAACCAATTAATGCTCACCTTTCGGATCTGGCCTAACGCAGATGTCTTCGCAGTCTTCTTTAGTAGCAAACCTGTTGCCGTTACCCTCACAACCACCGTACCAGAATCGCGAACATCCTCCGTACGTCTGGTCGAAGAACCACATCATCGTGAAGTTGAAACATGGACCCTGATTCGAGGGTAGACTGCAAACAGCTGCGGACCAACATTTAAAAAAATATATTAATCTAATTTATTATATTATTAAGTGCAGTGATAGCCTAGTAAAACAAAGGACTGCAAAGACCGTGGTATCGAGTTCGACCCTGAGTCCAAGGTTCAGAACTCGTACGGCACACACTTCTGACATTTCAAGATTTTTCGAAATTATGTGTGTATATGATTTTTTTTTTTACAATTTATCACTGCTCGGTGAAGGAAAACGTTATGAGGAAACTAGCATTTTTTTTTTATTGCATGTTGTGGCAGACGAGCCACGGCCCATCTGATGGTAAATGGTAACCGTCGCTAATGAACTCAACTATACCGAGAGTATTGTCAAGCCGCTGCTCACCATTTCATTTCACAGATATGAAATGAAAGAATAAACGGCTATCTCCTGCTACAGCCAAAACGCAACGATGTGCTTCATGGCCGGTCACACGGGAGATGGTGGTACCAACCCGCTCGAGCCTGATCGCAAGTGAGTACTCCCACTTGGTACCCAGCCCTACCACTAGTCATTCAATGGATGATAATTGCTTACTTCCCTTAGTCGCCTCATACGACACCCGTGGAAAAGAATGGGGTGGTGACAATTGTATTCTTAGTCCGTCAACACACGGAAATATGCCTGAGAGATTTTTTCGAAGGCTTGTGAAGTCTGCCAATCAACATTGGGCCAGCGTGGTAGACTATAGCCTAATGCCTCTCACTCTGAGACCTGTGCCCAATAGAGGGAAAAAGAGTCGAAAAAAATATTAATCTTTGGGGATGATATAACTTTTTGTCTGTGAACCCAAATTGCATCATAATTTCAGGATAACTCTTTAAACTCACCCTGTTTATCCTCAGGAACATCCGTGCACCCAAGGAAATTAGGACCAGCAGCTTCAGTTAGCCCGTCAGGGCAGCAACCGTATTTACTGGCATCACAGTCGCATCCAGAGCTATTAGGGCCTTCAGCCGGCGTCTGTTCGTCGCTACAACAACCATACTTGGAGTATTGGCAGTGGCAGCCCTGCTTTTGGGGTCCTTGGGCGGCAGTGACTCCGTCGGGGCAGCAGCCGAACTGGAATGTGTGACAACCGCAGCCCTTGTTTGCTGGCCCTGATGCTGCTGTGTGTCTGTAGAAGAAATATTTTTATGCTTTCTACTCTTAAAGTACTAAGTACGCAGCGATATTGCATATACCCCAATATACTGGTACGTCCAGGTATAGCGTCCAAACGCACTATTTTTTTATTCCTTATAGTGGTAGACGAGCCACTGCCTACTTGATGGTAAGTGGTTACTGTCGTTCATGGACTCAACAATACTAATAATCAAGCCGATACTTACGATTCCATTTCCCAGATGGGAAATGAAATGAACGGCATCCTCCCGCCTCTAAAACGTAATGGGATGTCCCACTTAGCATCCAACTCTATCACCAGTATTACAATGGGTGATAATTGCTTACTTCCCTTAATGGCCTCGTCACGGAAAAGAATGGTCTGGTGACACTTGTATTCTTAGTCCGTCACCACGGGTTGTGGTGTTGGCCATTACTTTTTACTATGTTTTTATTAACTCGCTTTCTTATATGTCAGTCCGGGTGGAATTTTGTAATTGATTTTAAACTAACTTCCTGATAAGCTAGATACTTGAAATTCTGACCATAGCTCAGAAGTGGATGACAATGCATGAAAATATGAAAAAAGAAGAACATACCCCTAAAAAAAATTACGATGTTTTTATAACGCACAAAAAGTATAAAATAATTAAAATACTTAGAATTTTTTTATATATATATTTAGCATTTGACATGCTTAGCCATATACATTAAACATAAAGTGGAAAATGTGAAATCGAAAATAACAGCAGGAATTGAACCTGCGTCTCCTGGATACCGTCCAGATGCTTTGTCAATTTATTCAGTTCGGGGCAACGAACAGGGTAGTGTGCCTTCACCCACTAAAGAAACCCGCCGTGTGCCGTCTCTCCGCCTTTGTTGGCGGGCCACCGGAACCGTATTACATTCCTTCAGTGGTTGCATGACACCCCTTTTTTTCTTATTTATTGTTAAGGCGGGAAAAAATATTCCTAAACACACACCCCGTCGTTCGGGGCAACGAACAGGATAGTGTGAGGCCCTCACCCACTAAAGAAACCCGCTGTGTGCCGTCTCTCCATATTACATTCCTTCAGTGGTTGTACGACAGAACCCTAAGGAGGTATGACAAAAATCTCATTTAATTGGTTGAATTAGCGCCTACCCAAACACGCGTGTCTCTTAGTTATGAAGTATGCAATAACAAATGATGTTACAGTTCGCCCCACTAAGTACGGAAATCGCCTCCAGGGGGATAGGGAATTCGTTTAGTTTTATGTTACGATGGCCCAATGTATGTAAGTTAATTAGTTCGAATATGGAGGTATTCAGGTATTAATGTGCTCTGGAGTAACGTATATATATTCTAAAGTCCACTCCTACGAAGTCGCGGACAGAATTTAGTATGATTATATACCTGTCCGGACAGCAGCCGAATTCAGTGTACTGGCATCCGCAACCCTCATTGTGTGGTCCCAGTGCAGAAGTCACGTTATCAGGGCAGCAACCATGTTGCGAATGCTGACAGCCACAACCTGATGAAAAAATATCATGTTTAACAAAACTACAGCGTATTTATCAGATTAGTTTCCTTTGGTCTTCTAGATTGTATTAGTTGTATATTTGCTGTATATATAAATCTATGTTAAAGAGTAATATTCTTGATAGAGTAACGGAATAAAATGTTGTTTTTAAGCCTCGTCAAGAGCTGTCTCATAAAAGTTTCATCAAAATCCGTTTAAAGTAGTTTTATCAAAATCCGTTTTTACGTGATGTGGTACAAACAGACAAAAAAATTAATAAGATAAATGTTTTGGGTTCAAATTCAGAGATGCCTTAATCCATCCATCTATCCATCAGACTTTCAACGTCCACTGCTGGACATAGGCCTCCCCAAGAGAACGCCACAACGAGCGGTCCCGTCATGGGGGATAATGCCGTAATCGCCACGCTTGGCAGACGGGTTGGCGATCGCAGTTGATGTTGTTAATACTCGAGGGAGTGCTGCTGCCCACACCCCCGTTATTCCCTCAGTCGGCTCTTGCGACTCCCGTGGGTAGAGAGGGGCGGGACAATTCTAAAGCCGGCCCCACACGGCATGCCTCAATAGCCTAATACAATTTTTTTTATACGACATGGGTGGCGAACAAGCGTACGTACAGCGGTTACCGTAGCCTATAGACGCTAGCAACACCAGAGGTATCACTCGCGCGACACCATCTCCAAAGAAAGGGATAGGAGGTGGATAGGAAGGATAATAAAGAGAGGATAGGGAGAGAGAAAGATAGAAATCGTGGAGCCACCTACAAGGGCCGATTGCAAGTCTAAAACATTCTTGAATCCACACACGGACAGAAGATTAATATATACAAAAAAAAAAAATATGGTGGTCTTGCCGGAGTATGATTTGTTTACATCTACAACGCAACGCTTTAAAAATACCATGACGAATATATGGTTTAATGGTTCTTAAACTTATTGTTAGTTAGTTTTCTTTCTCTTTTTTTTTTCATTTGTATTAGCGTGATTTGCCCTAGATTTTGTTCTTCGAACCTAAACAATAATATTAATTTAAGTTTGTCTTAATTTCTAATTAGGTATTTTCTAACAAACTAGCTATTTTATAGAATCTTATATGTGAAAACATATAATTGGTGTTTAGAGTTTAATTAGTTTTAATATCTGTAATAAATCATTGTTTGTTTTCCGAAAATAAAATAAAATAAATAAATATAGATAAATGCGCGCGTGAGTTTGATTGTTTGTTTAGTACGCTTTCACACCGTAACTATTGAACCAATCATCATCATAAACATAATGATATAAGGCTTTTTTTTAATGGTTCCAGAGGCATAGCTATTTTACATAGCCATAATGAATGTGCCGATAGGAGTCGCGTGCATATGCTAGATATATAATATTACCTTCCATATGTGGGCCTTCAGCTGGTTTGCGGTTGTCAGGACAGCAACCGAAGGGAGAATTCAGACAGCAACCCTCGTAATCAGGCCCGTGCGCAGGAGTTTCATTATCTTGACAACATCCATGAGCGGTAACACTACATGGACCTTGACAACCAGCGTTGTCTTCACCTTGAGCTTAAAAATAAATTAACTATGAAAAAAGTTTGCATATAGCAATTACATTATACCACCTGTTCATAGAAGCCAAAGAGATTTTTTTACAAAATTTGTGGTGGAGGTGACCCAATGTTACAAAAGTGTAAAGAAAAAAATATACACATCTCTGGTCACCGCCTGCGAAGCGTGACCGCGTATGCGAAGACTCCACTGCTTCTAAGGCAACCTGTGAAGCCTTGTTGAGGGTCTCCGAGAAGGTGCCCCAAAGGCTCCGTGACCAAGTTGCCACCGTAAACATGATGGCCAGGGCATCAATAATATTTAAACTCGTGATGGTGACTTGTCTTGTAGAGCTTTGACCAAATGTACAGCGCGACTATAAACTAAGTTTAAAATGAGGAACGCTGAGGTACTGAATTGGACACGATTACAGATCGTTATTAGAATTATTAATAATCTACCTGGTGTCCCGTCAGGGCAGCAACCGAACTCAGTAGCGTTGCACGGGCATCCCTGCTCATTAGGTCCTAAAGCTTCAGTCTCGTTGTCATAGCAACAACCGAATTCTGAGCCAGCACATCCTTCTTTGATTGTGGAGGTAGGTATGGAAGTCGTGCCTTCACTGGACATGCTAGTCTCGGACTCCGTTGTGGTTTCGATCATCGTATTAGTCTCCATTGTCGTTTCAGTCACATTCTGCGTGGAAGTGTCGATCGAGAAGTATGTTGTGGTATCTGTTGCTGAGGACTGCGTGGATGTGTAGTTTTCCGTTTCAGCAGTCATAGACACAGTTGATGTTTCTATTGGCGACGTTTCTAGAATAGAGATTAGTTGCATAGAGAAGAGGTTTTGCTGATTTGTATAAATAAAAACAAATGCGAAGTGGAAATTGCGTCAACATTAAGTGACTTCGATAGCTTAGCTGTCCAGAGCACTTCCTCTGCCTTCACGAATAATTTGTTCTATCAAAGTAAATTTGAAATTCTAATTTTACAAAAGGTTACAGGAGAGCTATTTGAAATCTTATTATTGCCATGTTTTTGATTATAATATAATTAGAAAAATATAGTACAAACTATAAACTGTGCGTGATTTTGAATCACTTGCATTTCATACGATGCATATCCTTTGTAGTTACCTAGCTCAGTTTGTTACTGAAGCACAGAAAACTCTATATGATTAATATTATTATGTAGGTGTTGCAAGTTACTCACCAGATTCTGGACATCCTGCTGAGTCAGGGCCTGTAGCCTCAGTCTCTTCGTCAGCGCAACAACCATACCTACAAAGAAAATACATTTGATAGTTATCCTATTATCATGTTGTAGCAAAACTATGTCTATACATTAATATTTGAGAAAAAAATACTGTATCAATTTAGACATGTCTGAACACAAAACACACACGTTCACACATCACGCAAAAAACTACTTAACGGATTTCGATGCTTAAAAACTGGTATACGTTTTATCCCGCTACTAGATCGGGAACCCGAAATATAACCTGAAAACTACAAAGCTAGTATATTCAAAAAAACACTATAACCATCAAGTTAGTCTCGTTGATTTCCTACTATGTTGGCATCTTCTTTTTCTTGCCGTAATGGAGGATTACTGAAGGTGGGCGGTCGGTAATTTTTCTCGGTCTAATTTGAGTCTGAATTAATAATTCAACAGACTTGCCAGTCCACTCTCTGATGTTACGGAGCCATGACATTTTTACTTCCACCGACTTTCCTTTTACCTGCAATCTTGCCCATCATAATGGTTTGTAGCAACCTATATTTGTTATGCCTGAGAACATGCCCCAGATATGCCACTTTCCGCTGCTTGATGGTGCGCAGTAGTTCCAAGCTTTGTTGGCTTAGGATTTGCTTTTTGTATCTCAGTAGTGATTCATAAAAGTGTAAATACACCGAAGTTTCGTTTCTGTATTTTTTAACTCAATAGAAGACAATCATATTGCCATCAGTAGATGTAACCCAGTAGGGTTCAGCTCCAAAAACTTCTTGTTGCTCCTGAGTATTTCATGACGTAAAACTCAATCACACTTTTGGCGAATGCAGCCACGCTTCTAGCTAACACGATGAATATCAGTATAAAATCAGTATACTGTCAAAGCATTGATCACAAAATCGGATACTAGATACATATAATTAAAGATTACTTTAAAGACAAACATCTTATAAAAATAAACGTAAGAACTCATCTTTTTGGGGTGGGTCAAATTTACTTTCCTTAATTAATGTGTGATTATCAACACAAGTATCTCTTGAACTACGGAGGGTCTAATAAATGAGGACGCTTTGTTAGGTACCTGTACTGTAATAATATCATGTAAACCTTTTAAAATAGGTTTCATAAAATGGCAAGCATCGGTAGAAAGGCTGGTTCTAGCTTATTTCCAATCAGGAAGGTTATATTCATACGCTACTGCTACTACTCTATTCTATGTAAGGACACAATTTTATTCGACTTATAAACTCGAGTTATAATAATACAAATAGTTGAGCTACTCAGAAGGAAACCCTTTAATACCACCAACTAGGGCCATTGGCTTTTCGGTCACACATATTAGCAATAAAAAGTATAATATATGTATAGAACCTACTTGGATGATGCACAAGCAGGAGGTGGTGGCGGACATCCTTCCTGATCATTTCCTTGAGCTGCCGTCTTATTATCTGACAGACAGCAACCAAAAAGTTCCTCTTCACATGGAGTAATAGGACATCCTTCGTTGTTGGGCCCTTGAGCCGCTGTCACTCCATCAGGACAGCAGCCATGGTCAGCTTCTTTGCAGGTACGGGGTGGATTGCAACCTGACGTACGTGATGTGATAAGTTTTAGTCCTAGCCTATTTATTCAACTTGGAAGAATTCATTTAATGACTTTTACTGCCACACTACGAATTAAGGATCAAGAATACTTGAAGTAGCTGGACTTGAAACAGATTATCAAGTTCTTTAAAGAGATTTTTTGTATACATGAAAACTATGATTGTTTAGCTAGAATAATCCATATTGTTACACAAATCTGATAAACAGCGCTGTTCACATCACAGAATGATGAGATTTTGTTGAGGAGTGCTGGGAAGAAAATCTAACAATTACACATTTAATTATTGTCATATTATTTTCCAAGTTAATTCAATTCTTACTTAATGGCAATGTTAGACTTATAGAAACTTCGTTGGTTCCATTTTAGCACCCTTTTTTTATTAAGGCGAGAAAAAAATGTGCCTAATCATACACCCTGTCGTTCAGTGCAACGAACATGGAATTGATAGTGTAGGGCCCTCACCCACTAAATAAACCCGCGTGGATTGTCTCTCCACGTTTACTAGCGGACCACTGGAACTTAAAGACATTAACTTCTGTGATCCGCTAGCGGTTTACCCTTTCGGGTAACTTCTGAACAGATACGGTGTGTCGTGCCTTTGTGGGGCCATTTTGGCACCTATAAGTAGGTACACTACATCAACTGCTAGTCAATTGATTATTTTTAAAATAATAAAATACGGCTGCAAAAATTTATTGTTGTATTATCATTTTGTTATTTTACGTGTATAATAAATATAGCTTGAACAATAATAAAAATATCTATATTACCTTCCTCAAATGGTCCTTTAGCAGGTTTAATCTTATCCGGGCAACAGCCGAACTTTGTGTTTTTACAGTGCTTCTTCTTCCTCGGCTTACATACGGGTTGTACGCGAGACGTGAAGATCGGCATTACTAAAGATATGAAATTTTTATCAGTTGTATTGGAATATATTTATGATTTTTATAATATCTTTGATATATTATTTCTCGTTGTAGTATTTGTTTGATTGGAATAACTGCTACTACTGTCTCTGGCTTTTGGAAACTAGTAACAATTATATTCATTATTTTTAAACATTTAATTTTTGGCGTGAGTAGGGAATTTCTCTCTTTTCTTCTCTTTTAAATTAGCTTAATTTTCAAGGATTTCAGAAGACTCATAAATTTTAACATAGGTACATTTGACCGTTGAAGTTGAGAAACACTAAGGGATATTTAGAGATTTTTATATATATTTTTAGCATTTGACATGCTTAGCAACATACATTAAACACAAAGTGAAAAATGTGAAATCGAAAATAACAGTCACGAGCAGGATTCGAACCTGCATCTCCTGGATACCGTCCAGATGCTTTGCCAATTCAGCCATCGTGACCCTTGCTCCTGACTGCTAATCTCGATAACACATTCATACTTAACGTCTGGGTCACGATGGCTGAATTGGCAAAGCATCTGGACGGTATCCAGGAGATGCAGGTTCGAATCCTGCTCGTGACTGTTATTTTCGATTTCACATTTTTCACTTTGTGTTTAAAACACTAAGGAAAAATCCATCCATCAGCCTTTCAACGTCCACTGCTGGACATAGGCCTCCACATGAAATGGGGGATAGTGCCGTAATCGTCACGCTTGGCAGGTGGGTTGGCGATCGCAGTGGATGTTGTTAATGCTCGAGGGAGTGCTGCTGCCCACTCTCCCGGTATTCCTCAGTCGGCTCTTACGACTCCCGTGGGTAGAGTGGGTTGGGACAATTCTAAAGCCGGCCCCACACGGCGATAATTAAGATAAACATCTAATAAAAATATATATTTATTCCGTGGAATAGAAACCAAAATAATTCCTGAAACCCTCGATTTATTCCGAATAGAGAAGTCGGACCAATAAATTAATACTCAAGTAATATTTTTATACACAACTATTTTTGTTTATTAAATTGAGTATTTAAAAAGGAGTAATTGCTACAATCTATTTTACTGTAATTTCAAAGCACGGAAGAATGGACGACGTCAATAAATATAATATTATAATTATTATATTATAGAAATTTATAGCAAATAATATTTCAGCATGATCTTTAATTACCTGGTGTGGTTAACGGGACGATCGACTCAGTTGAAGTAGATTCGCTTGTAGATCCTGAAATTGAAATATTATGTTTTATAGTAACAAAAAGCCGTTACCGACGAAATTAAAAAGGACGAAATTATTCACAAAAAAATACCCAGACTACTATAAAAATTTTCATTACACATTTCATCCTCAACCCTCTTTTGAAAATTCAAGCCCTGAACCAAGTCATACTTATCTATGATGATTAGATAGAATTACGTCAGTGAGTCAATTATTTCAGTGGTTAAGCCTTGTTTCTTCCAGCCTGAATGGGGCGAAGGTTATTAATGCAGTGTAGAAAAAATACCTTTTTTTAAATTTTCTAAAACATATATTATAAAGAATATTCACGTCAATAGGGACCCTACCGCTTACCATCAGGTGCTATGATAACACGGATTGTTGAAGAACAGAACTTCAAGAAGTGTAAAAAGCGAGGATACGCAACTTAATGTTAGATGTAGCAAGCGAATTCAGTAACATTAACTCATTAACAAATTATTACATTTAGTGAAAATCAATACCTGTAGTTTCAGCAGAGCTTGTTAAATTGGCTATTGTCGTCTCACTCCCTGTAGATTCTGTAGATGCTGTACTTCCAAATGTGGTGCTTACATCTGTAGCATTGGATTCTGTAGAATCTGTCACAGTAGACGTCGAGTTTTCATCCATGATAGTGGGTTCGGTAGTAACTGTTACACTTGTTGTTGCATTCTCATCCCTAGTAGAGGTTTCTGTAGAAACTGTACTTCCAGATATAGTGCTTGAATCTGTAGTATTAGATTCTGTAGAATCCGTTACAGTAGACGTCAAGTTTTCGTCCGTGGTAGTTGATTCAGAAGTGACTGTTCCACTAGATGTTACATTCTCATCTTTAGTAGTGGTTTCTGTAGAAACAGTACTTTCAGATATGGTGCTTACGTCTGTAGTATTAGATTCTGTAGAATTCATAACAGTAGACGTAGAGTTATTATCCATGATAGTAGGTTCGGTAGTGATGGTTCCAATAGATGTTGCATTCTCATCTATAGTAGCGGTTTCTGTAGAAACTGTATCTCCAGACACGGTGCTTGCATCTGTAGTATTAGATTCTATAGAATCCGTCAGAGTAGACGTTGAGTTTTCATCCGAGATAGTGGATTCTGTAGTGACTATTCCACTAGATGTTGCATTCTCATCTCTAGTAGTGATTTCTGTAGAAACTGTACTGCCAGATATGGTGCTCGCATCTGTAGTATTAAATTCTGTAGAATCCGTCGCAGTAAATGTAGAGTTTTCATCTGTAACATTGGATTCGGTAGTGATTGTTCCACTAGATGTTGCATTCTCATCTCTAATAGTGGTTTCTGTAGACACTGTACTTCCAGATATAGTGCTTATATCTGTAGTATTAGATTCTGTTGAATTCGTCACGACAGAGGTCGAGTTTTCATCTGCGATTGTAGTTACAGTAGTAACTGTTACATTCTCTTCATCGGTTGTAGATACTGAAGAAATTGTGCTTTCAGATATGGTGGTCGCATTAGTTATATTAGAATCTGTATAATCTGTAATAGTGGATGTTGAGTTTTCGTCCGAGATAGTTGATTCAGTAGTGACTGTCCCACTAGATGTTGCATTC
This sequence comes from Leucoma salicis, assembly GCA_948253155.1. Lineage (NCBI taxonomy): Eukaryota > Metazoa > Arthropoda > Insecta > Lepidoptera > Erebidae > Leucoma > Leucoma salicis. The sequence continues at coordinate 16,556,438 of OX411821.1, forward strand.
TCATCTCTAGTAGTGGTTTCTGTATTAACTGTACTATCAGATATGGTGCTTACATCTGTAGTATTAGATTCCGTAGAACTCATAACAGTAGATGTCGAGTTATCATCCGTAACAGTAGGTTCGGTAGTGACTAATAAACTAGTTGTTGCATTTTCATCTATAGTAGTGGTTTCTGTAGAAACTGTACCTCCAGGTATGGTGCTTGCATCTGTAGTATTAGATTCTGTAGAATCTGTCATAGTAGACGTCGAGTTTTCATCCGACACAGTGGATCCGGTAGTGACTGTTCCACTAGATGTTGCATTCTCATCTATGGTAGTGGTTTCTGTAGAAACTGTACTTTCAGATACGGTGCTTGAATCTGTAGTATTAGATTCTGTAGAATCCGTTACAGTAGACGTCAAGTTTTCGTCCGCGGTAGTTGATTCAGAAGTGACTGTTCCACTAGATGTTACATTCTCATCTTTAGTAGTGGTTTCTATAGAAACAGTACTTTCAGATATGGTGCTTACGTCTGTAGTATTAGATTCCGTAGAATTCATAACAGTAGACGTCGAGTTATAATCTGTGATAGTAGGTTCGGTAGTGATGCTTCCACTAGATGTTGCATTCTCATCTATAGTAGCCATTTCTGTAGAAACTGAATCTCCAGATACGGTGCTTGCATCCGTAGTATTAGATTCTGTGGAATCCACCACAGTTGACGTTGAGTTTTCATCCGAGTTAGTGGGTTCAGTAGGGACTGTTCCACTAGATGTTGTATTCTCATCTCTAGTAGTGATTTCTGTAGGAACTGTACTTCCAGATATGGTGATCGCATTTGTAGTATTAGATTCTGTAGAATCCGTCGCAGTAAACGTCGAGTTTTCATCCGTAACATTAGATTCGGTAGTGACTATTCCACTAGATGTTGCATTCTCATCTCTAATAGTGGTTTCTGTAGAAACTGAACTTCCAGATGTGGTGCTAACTTCTGTAGTATTAGATTCTATAGAATCCGTCACAGTAGACGTCATATTGCTATCTATGATAGTGGTTTCGGTAGCATCTGTTTCATTTGATGTTGTTGTTGTGTCACTGAAGTTAGGTGTGCCTGTAAAAATAATGTTTTTTACAACTTAACACACCTTTTCACATTTTGAACGCAAGAGGATTACTATTTTATTTTAATACATTAGTTAATTTCTACAAAACCATGCAAAACGCGATAGTCTCGCCAAATGTGTAACACACTAAACACTTACACTCACTTTTTTCGAGCTTCCATAACTACAGTATATTATATATTTTAATTAGCTTAAAATATAATGTACTTATGGACCTTAGAGATATCGTAATTAAGTAGGTAAAAATTCTTTAGAGTATATTTAGCTGTAAAGTTAGTTAACAATGATAGTGTAAAATGTTAATTCATCCTTGTTCCTCACACGTATGATTATGGCCTCGGTCTCCTACTAGATGCTATATGCAGCGTCCAACTTTAGCGTAAACGTTCTGATCGACGTCTGAACGCCAGGCACAGCGTCAGCGGTCAATACATCTCATACGCGAACGACGATGTGTCGTTCAGACTTTTTCTTAATCAAATTTCGACATTTTGTACTGACACCAAATAAGACGTTTATGCTGCAATGGTTCGAAATAACTAGAGATGCGGTGCAAAGCATTTGATTGCCGCCTACGGCGTCCAATTTTTATCCATTTTATGTTGTTCAATTCGTAACTGAAGCTTCAAGAGCTGGGAAGATTAGGATTGAAGTTTCATCAAGGGTCATAGAGAGTTCTAAAACTGATTGTAATACGGTTATTTATGGCGAAATTGGCCAAGCGCCTCTCAAGAATAATAGGTCGATATATATATATATACAGTCAAAAGCTGGTTTTTTGGTTATATCTCATGTTCTCGATATAGTAGCGGGATAACATGTATACCAGCTTTTAAGTCTAATCAAGAGCTATGAAATAAAAAATGTTGCATGAAAATCCGTTCAGTAGGTTTTGCGTGATGCGCGAACGAACAAACAGATAAACAAACAGACATAAAATCTAAAAAAAAGTTGTCTTGTGTTGAGACACGCCTATATAAAACCGTCATTTTTTCTCAAATATCTTAAATGCACAGACACAGCTCTGTTGCAGCTTTATAATAGTAATTATCTATAGATGTAGATAACAAATACGCTAGTGCTAACGTTTGGTATTAAGTGGCTTAAGCTTCTTGCCGTTGCAAAGGATTAGTGTAGGTATCTTTTTCGTTTTAACCAAACATGAAACAATCGGGTTAAGTTTTGGCGGGAGATTGTCAATTTTATGACATGTGACAGTTTTATGACACATGACAATTTTATGTATGGTGTGACCATCATATATGAGTATTCAGAAATAACAAAGTACCTTTCATTTGTAGGATGGCTATCTAATAATTAATCGATCATTTTATACTAATTTTCATATAGCGAATTATTGATCATACCTGTATCACCGGAGCCACTCTCATTAAAATCGGTGTAATCAATGTCGAACTGCGGTGTGCTCCCAATAAAGCCTTCACTGCTAAGCGAGCTATCCCCAGAAGCCTCATAGTCGTTAGTAGTCAGAGTAGATCCTGAAGTATACAATTTTACATATATTTATAAAAATGATTACATTACGTAATCTGTAATAGAATAATGTGTCTCTGTTTATACTCTCATTCGGGCATAGAATACAGAAGCTGACCGCATTATTCATGCCGCAGGTATAGTAGGAGGTGGCTGTGATTATTATTTTAATACATATGGTGGCAGACGAGCCACCTAATGCCAGCCACTCAGACTTACTAGCATTACGGAATATACTGTCAAGCCACTCTTTACTGTTTCATTTCACGTATGGGAGATGAATGAATGGGCAGCTTTGTCCCGCTATACCTCCACCGCAGTACCTAACCACCGATAATGCAATAATGTTATGATAATGACTTATTTTCCTTTGTCGCCTCGTATGACACCCGCAGGGAAGAATGGGGTGGTTTACCTTGTCAATGATAACCAGTGCTCATACAAGTGTAAAGGTGATCCAGATTTAGCAATCCAAAGGCACATTGATAACGCTATTTATAGTTAGATTAGATTTTAGGACATTTTTTGATACCTAGGTACTGATATCCAAATCGATAATCGTAAATATTCTTGGCTACTAGGTCCAAAGTAAATATTAGTGGATCAGTCAAAACCGAACAAATTGGAGCCGACATCAACAAAACTTGGTATAAGGCTAGGAAGATGACAAATTGAAAACAAATTGGTCCTAACATAGAGTCATTTAGTCTATGTTAGGACCCACCTCTTACATACCTACACAGTTATGTCAGCTTGTAAGCTTTGGAAACCTCAGAAATTTACTTCAAACTGATTATTTGGGTACCTCTGTTCAAGGATTTTCAGATTACGGTTATTTTTTCGTATATTCCATGGGTGACGGTTATTACTTAACATTAAGTCAGCACAGGGTGATCGGCAGTCAAATTCCAACATCTGGAAAGAAGTTGTAATAAAATATATCTACCAAATCCAGATCCAGTTTCGTCAACCAGGCTCGATTCTGCCTCAGCATAGCTCTCTGCAAAAATGAAAGAATAAATTGTCATACTTGTTATGGTATGACGTAGAAACTTTATTTACTTTTCATAAAGTCTTGTAGTAGATATTTGCTGATTCTCGTAAGACTGGCCCATCTCACCTTTGACCTACCCTGGTCCAGCTGTATTACTCTCTCACAGAAGGTATATTTACTGCTGTATTTCTAGCAGTGAGTAAGAATACAAGAGGCTCAAATTCCCTTCTCATTATCAAATTTCTTCTCAACTACTGCTGGCAAAGTGCTAATGTCGGCACCTGCTTCAAGTGGATCAAATGCTTAACAAAGTGTTGTATTAATACTCACTAGTGTATGGACTATCACTCAGCATACCAGCCACCTGAAATAGATTGTAATTAAATTATTGTAGGAGGTTCTAAATATAATTTAATTATTGTACTAAATTTAAGTCTCACCGTGAATTGTGTGTTTACTTCTATGCCAACCTCTTCTGGGTAGTCTTCGTCTTCACAGTCCGGAAGGTCAGATTCATCCACGATGGGAGGGGACTTGGAATCCACTGGCATCAATTGATCTAAATATCAGAAACTATCTAAAGAAACTTGAAACAGATAAGGCACAAGTATTCTCCGTCAAGTTTTAACATATCCGTGATGGTTTACTGCATATATCGCAGCTGTAGTTTATAAATATAGTGGTAGAGCGTTGCTTATCCTAGCATGAATGGGCTGGCTCGATCGCAGAATTACCACCCTCTCACTAAATATCAACATAAAACAAGGGTATCCCTACCGTTGTGTTTCGTGTGGTTAGTGGGAGCGCTTGAGGCCTAAACCCCATCCTTTCCTCTCCTTAATATCCTTCCTATTGACCGCCTAGTCCTTTCGTTGGAGATGGCTCAAGTGATGCCTTTGCTAGCGTCTAAAGGCTACGGTAACCGTATGCTTGTTTACTTAGTATAAAAAAATCTCCCTTGATTGATTAGTCAATGTAATGTGCTATATCCTGGATTATAAGGCAGGGAAATAACATTACTTTTCCTAACTCTAGTCCTGTAGCTGCGGATTGTTTCGTCTCAAAATACATCAACATGTTATTATTAAGTAGATTCGTCCCGCGGCTTCCTGCTCGTGGACTTGAAGTGAAAAATATAAATCCATTACTCTGCGACACATTAATAATCTTTACGCAAAAATTGCAATCAAAAAAGCAAATATGTTAGGATAATGGTTTCTTTTGGGATAAAGAGTAATATGATCGGTTTCATAGTTACGGCGTGACATTTGTTTGTTTGTTACACAAGAAAAAAATCCAAATGTACTTTAATTTTTATATTAGTAAGAATATACGCGAGCTCTTTCGAGCACCCTTTTAGTTTTATCGGCCAGATGCTTTACCTTCGCTGAACACCGTTAATATAGCAGCGGCATTAGTGAATTAGTCATGCATGGCATTTAGTGAAGCGCCCTGTGTAAATAATTTAAGCCCCTCAATTATTAATTTAATTGTATTAATTTTATTAACTTTACTACATATTATGTTATTTGAGCGAAAGAGAGGCATTGTTAGCTAAAATGATTTAGGAAAACAAAAATTTTATTATAATATAAATATTATTAACCACAGATATTAAGGTAGAAAGTTAAAACTCTACCACTTTTGAACTTGAATGAAAAATTGATTTTGATGAGTGACAAGGCTAAATTATAACTCCATATAAATATGCACATTATACCTATATTGCATGGTTGTTGATTGCACAATCGTGTGGTATCTGGCAATGAGACGCAGTCTGATGCAGGTTGACCACCGCGTAAACATATTGGAGTGGAGACCTGGACACCGCCACCGCATTTCGCTGAGCACTATTCGACAAAAAGCATAGAACCTTTAGATATTAGTGGAGGTAGAAAGGTAATGTTAAAATCCCGGTTAGGTCCAAAAGAATTAGTAGGTATACCTATATATATATACCTATCTAATATATAAAATTCTTGTGTCACATGTTTGTCGCCATTCTCCTCCGAAACGGCTTGACCGATTCTTATAAAATTTTGTGTGTATATTCAGTAGGTCTAGAATAGGATATAAACTATTTTTCATACCCCTAAGTGATAAGAATGGGCCACTCCAAAATTTTTATTTTATTATGTGGGCAAAATATTTTATTTTAATTTTTTTATGATTCAGCATTAGAAAATACATACAGCCCTAAATCTTCACCCTTCTACTAATCCCTATTTTTAATAGCGATATTAGAACTTTTATAATTTTCATTGCAAAATATTCACGAAAAAAATATATGGCAGAACGAAGTTCGCCGGGTGAGCTAGTATATATTTGCACAGTGTGTTAAGAAAATGAAGTTAAAGAAATAAAATCACTATAAGAGTATACCCCACTACAAATAATACCTAATTTCAAACAAAACTTCTTTACAACTTTTTGTGGTATGTCACCATTTCGGGGTTACAATCGTGCCCAACAAACCAGTATGAGTTCAGCAAAATTAAATAGGTCTAAAATGGGTCAATGTGACATGGAATGGAAGCATCGGTTGACTTTCCCATGAGCTAGTGCAAATCACTAAACAATATACACTCAATAATTAACTTCCCTGGATTGGATGGGACGCAGGTTCGAATAAAACTCTCTTTTCCCACTTTCAGAAATAACTGGTTCTTTAGAGATACGGTCTATAACCCTCCGAATCACACAAATTACTATTTTTTGTAAATATGTACATACATATATTTGATAGAAAACACCCAGATGCAATACAAATATCTGTGATCACCACACAAATAATTGTCCTGAGTGGGAATCGAACCCACGACCTCGTGCATGGAAGTCGGTTACACTACCGACTACGCCACGAGGCCCGTCATAATCATGGATTTACTCAACAACAATAAACTTTTACTCAATAGGAACTATTAAAAAGATTCGGTACGGCCGCGACAATGTCTACCCAAATTACTGATTAGATAAATAAAATCAAACGAATTTACCTCTGACCATGCTGATAAGTAATACTGAGAGGGACACTTGTCTTGTGGAACTTCACAGGGCTTCGTGTCGTTATATTTGGTCTCATTGGCGCATTTTTCATCGTCCACCTCCTGTACTGATTCCCCATCGTAGAGACCACAAAAAACTTTTCGAGTTTTTACACCTTTTCCGCATTCGACTGAACACTAAAACGAGGTAAAAGTGCAATTAATTTAGTCTTTTTTTAAGTGTAACTGGATCATCGTAGCCTAATTGTATACTTGTTGACAAGATTCAGCAATATTCTAGGCCGGCACCAGACGAGTGTTCAAATGAGATATTTATTAGTGACCCCTGACTTCATCCGTGCTTCAAGAAACACGTTAAGTTGTGAATCACTGCTCTTAAATAACACCCTGGTAGTCAGTACAGGTAAACAAAATTCTAAGTAAAAATATGAGTGCGATCTTGGTCTGAAGTCGCTAGTAGTCCCATTAGTGGGTCGAGGATGTCAGATAGTCAGTCATTTCATTTGGTTGATCACTGATCACCAGTTTCGGTTCGAACTGATCGGAAGCTAACCCAACAAAGTTTGGGATAAGACTGGGAAGTGTTAGTGGGGATGTTTACTGCCATAATTTCACGGTAGATAGCGTATTATCGACATGGCCATTGAAAACTGTAATTTCTATACAATTTGTAACATGTAATTTGGTAAAATTTAATTTTCTCGTAATATGTCTCTGTGCTGTATTAAAATGTAATAAACCCGATGTATATTTATTTCCCAAAGATCCAACATTAAAAAAAATTGGAACAGTCGCACAGAAATTGTGGCTACAAAACAAAGCGTCTTTGAATTAATAATCTTCCAGGTACTATATACGAAGTTAACGATATCGCTGATCAACTGGATTTAACCCAATTACTACAATTTAACAGTGGCCATCTCGGCGATAGCGCCATCTGCGCTCAGCTTTGCCCGTGGATCCCCGTTGAAGTGTATTATTTGTTCTATAAAACGTTTCTAAAGATCAGAATCCGCTCCACAGAAAAAGGCATGTTCATCATAATATTTTGACACGCGTGAGTGATTTCTGTTTGAGGTACCAGGACCAGTATTTTATTCCAAATAGGAATTAAACGGAGACTATTTAAAATATCTTTCAAAGAAATCACATCAGTTGCAACACTCATGATACTAACCTTGCTCCATTGGTCTGCATACCACCTTACTTCACATTTTGGCAGTTTATCTTTGTCACATTCTTCTTCGGTGCTCGGTTTGGGGTGGTTTTTGCATAAGCTGTCATTTACTACTTTGCCTCCGATACGTCCGACACAGAGTACTTCCCTGGTACGGTTTCTAGAAGTACATGTGTCGCACTGAAATTAAAAACAATACGTTAATGAACCTACTTAATACCTGTCCAGTGGCAATAGTGGAAAGAGTTTTGGTTTTAATATATATGGTACGACCTTTTAAGCGTTGCGGTCTTCGATCATCAATACTAACAAGATACAGTGTCCCGAACAAAATCAAGCTAAAAACTGTCCGCGTGAATGTATACTTATATAGCTACATCTGTTTACTAACGAACTGAGACAAAGGTTTTAAAACTGTTTTAAGTTCAACCTCATTAAAATCATGCCACTTAGTAATAAAGTCACAAAAAACAAGATAAGATTATCTTACATTTACGGTCATTTGTCACAAAAAACGAGCAAAGCAATAATTTATTACTGCCACTTAAAAGTGAAAAGACAAATAACATTTACTGTGAAATCAAGCTTAAACAGCAACAAATAAAGTAATTTTTGAACTAAACAAAATAAGAGCTCACTTCTCAAGTGCGCTCTTATATGCCGAGACGTATTTTTTGGGTCGACGCGAAATCTATTGCATTTTTGATTGAAGGTTGCGGTGGATATTTACGGTAGGCAATGGCTGTGCCACTAACACACTATTGCTGTGTGGGGCCGGCTTTAGAATTGTCCCACCCCTCTCCACCCAAGGGAGTCGTAAGGGCCGACTGAGGGAATTTCGGGGGAGTGGGCAGCAGCACTCCTTCGAGTATTAACAACAGCCATTGCGATCGCCAACCCGCCTGCCAAGCGTGGCGATTACAGCACTATTCCCTATTCTTGGGGATTTATGTCCAGCAGTGGATTTTAAAAGACTGATGGATGGATGGATAGAATGGCTGTGCCACTAAGTGCAGGGAGACGTACGAATGGTTCGCCTAATACGGTGGGTTACGTGGACAGTGCACGGCGTATTCTTTAGTAGATGAGAACCTTTTTTCCCTGGACATCGCAGAGTGTGACATTTTTCCAAGTTATAAAAAAATATATCTCTTTGCATTTTGTGTTCGATTGCACAGAGAAAAGGCTTGATTAAATTGCTCTAGATTCTATGCTACCAAAATGCTCGTTTCATAGGTATTTCCTAAAAGGGCTGTCTTCTACCAATATACATGAGCAGAACTTACCCCAAACCATTGAGATGTAACCCAATCTACTCCGTTGCAAAGAGCTAATAAGCAAGGTTTTTCGGTCTCCGGCTTCTCGTCTTCGCAATCTATGTCATCTAGAATTTCAACACGACCATCCTTTTTCTGATGGCATACAACTTGTCTAGTCTGCTGGCCTTCATCGCATAGTTTGTCACACTGGAAATAAAGGCGTTTTATTTTTAGACATCCTTAATTTGCTATTACAAATTAATTTTATTTGTGTAGAGACATTTTAGCAAACTCCTGTACTATCATAACTGCTGAAATAATCTCAAAAATTACTGACTGGAATTTGACGCGGTTCACCAATGGATGTAATAGTTATAATGAAAACTAGTAGATTATTCCTATAATATAAGCTAGTAAATTATATTTAAGACAGATGATAAAATACTTGTTATAGCTGTATGTGTTTACAATTTTTATATTGTCAAATTGCAAGCAACGTCAGAAAGTAAAAATAATAATACTATTATTTACCGGTTTCCATCTGCCGATGAACCAAGTGGGGCACGGGGCATCTGTGTTGCATTTTTCAGATTCCAAAGGCTTTGGACCGTATCGATCAATACATTCCTTATCAGCTACTAGAGACATGAGTCTGAAAACAGTTTTTTTTAAAAGGGTGTTAGGTAAATTAGATTAACTTCATTGAGAGCGTTTAACCTCAATTTGTTTTTATACAAAGATACATACCCTTTAATAATAACCTTTTGGCAGGTGACATCTCGCTTTCTTTCCCCGCCAGGACCACAACGTTCGGAACACTCTCCCCAAGGTTCTATGATCCACTCAGCAGGACACGCGACGTCATTACAAGATTGGTTGGTAGCGGGCTTTAGCACTTCTTCACAGAGATTATCATCGACTACCTCCAGCTCTTCACTTGTACGACAGGTCACGTTCCGTGTTTGAATGCCTATTGCAAGTAAATATATATTATTATATTGCTTTAAATTTAATCTAAAGTTTGTATATAATCCTTATGATCCAAAGTCAGTTTCCAAAATAGGAAATTATAAAAAGAAAATCATAATATTTGATTACCTCCACCACACGAAGCACTGCATGGTGTGAAATCGTCGTGTACCCAATTGTATCGTTTATCAGTAGGAGTGACCTGGTCACTTGGAAGACTGTACTCGTACCGAACACCCGTGTTTTTTCCTTGGAGAAGTAGCTAAAATTACAAATGGGGCTTTATTTATTGTAACTGATATCTCTACTTTAGGGACATGAGGAGAGTTTCGTTATTTTGGGGTTACATCAGTTTAGAAAAATGATATCTAACTGATATTCTCACCCATAAGTTGTCAATCCCGGTTGAAAACTAGACAATAAGTAAAAATCGCTAATCAGAATCCAACCAATACTGAGGGTAAATTTGCAGTATTCCGCAAATTGACAAAGTTTAATACGATTCTAGAGCACTTGGCGGCGAATGAACTTGAAGCTTGAGAAGAGATGCTGTAATACCTACTCTATTGCTTATAACCTGCGTGAGATTTTCCATTTTATCGGATTGCTCATTGGTAGTGCAATTATGGGAATATCTTTCAAAGTAAATAGCCAGAATTCTACTAATCTTCTAATCTATTGCACGCCTCATAAGCGAAGCGTTGAGGTGTGTATTACTCTCATTTCACGTAGAACAACTGATTTTTCAAACTTAAAATGTTTCTATTTATCATATATTGCACTTGTAAAATAATATATATATATACACACATATCAAGAAAAAAACACTATTTTTAACACTCATGATATTTTTATGCCATTTTTGTTATTTAAAATAGTTAAAAAACTGTTTTAAAAAGGTCTGTCTTGGACGTCCGTGTGTTGTAGGTATAACACCCGAAATACTTTACTAATCGAGTATATTTTTTTCTTTTATGATACAGTATAACTACGAATAGAGCCCTATCACTTTTCACGGTCTGATTCGATGTGGTTTAATTGTTATTAAATAAACAAAAAAATAGTATTTTTTTGTTTAGATACTAAAATCAGTGCTATTCTTATTTCGTGAGAACTATTTATATAGCCCAATATAGAAGTAGTTCTTAAAATTAGCGCTAGATGGCGTATAAGGCATGAAAACATCATTAGTACTTTTTGAAATTAGCGCTATCTATGTGATTTATTGAAAACTACTTAGTAAGACCAATACATTATTACTATTATAGAATGGATATTATAGAATGGATTGTGCATTCACTTTGCTATTATCACATTCTCCTCTATCTGTGAGAGTGCGGATTAGCAATGTTAGGTATTCTGTCCAAAGATAACCGGGATTGACAAACCGTGGGTGAGTGGTGGGCTCTCCTCCTAAAATATCCATTCTATAATAGTAACAATGGACTTCCGCTAAGTGTCGCCTCATTCAATTAATTATTAATACATTATTAGTTACTTATCAAATAATCAATTTTATTGTGAAAAATGAAGATTATGAGGCGTGCACTTTTGGATTTTTTTGAAATGGCTGTAGATCTCATTTAAATATTTCAAAGAAAAAATTGAGGTGCAAATATTAGACGTTGACTTCTCATGCTGTTGCAGAAAAGCCAGGCACTGACATTAGATATTATTTCACCTCCACTTTTCAAGTTTTAATATAATCATATATTCATATATTTTAGGCACTTACAGAAAGGTACAGAGTTTCATTGGTGGGACCCAAGGATCTTAGTTTGTCTGGAGCGGCCCGATCGGTGTGGCTGCTCTCGTAAGTCCATACGGCGCCAGCGATTATCAAATTTCTCGGAAAGTCTATGCGGTAATAGCCGTTGAGATAAAACGTCCCATTGCTGTTGCGGAGCGCTGTAATTAACAAAAAATATTATACAGAGTGTAAATGATATAGTACCGATAATTCATACCATGGGTTCAGTACTCGATTCGGACCCATGGTGGAAATTTGCATCGGTCTTTTCATGAAAATAGAAATTCATTTTTCTTTTTGTTTTGTTTAGGCGGGAAAAAATGTATCTAACCGCACACCCCGTCGTTCAGGGCAACGTCACTAAAGAAACCTACCTACTAAAGAAACTCGCCGTGTGCCGTCTCTCCGCCTGTGTTGGCGGGCCACTGGTACTGTGTTGGATTACTTCAGTGGTAAATTTTCACTGGCAGTTTGGGCTGTCCGTTGATATGTCAGTCAGTTAATCGTTATGATTATTTTATGATAACTAGCTCACCCGACGAACTTCGTAGCGCTATATTTTATTTTCGTGAATATTTTGCAATGAAAATTATTAAAGTGCTAATATCGCTAATAAAAATAGGGGTAGGCAGTAGAAGGATGAAAATTTAGGGTTGAACGTATTTTTTAATGCCGAGAATCATAAAAAAGTAAAATAAAAAATTTGGTTCAAAAACCTAAAATAAATTTTGGGGTGGACCGCCCTTGTCACTTAGGGGTAAATAAATAGTTTACATCCTATTTATATATATTTATATATATTTTTAGCATTTGACACTTTGTGTTTAATGTATAGTTTACATCCTATTCTCAGACCTACTGAATATATACACAAAATTTCATTAAGAATCGGTCAAGCCGCTTCAGAGAAGTATGGCGACAAACACTGTGACACGAGAATTTTATATATTAATTTATAATAAGAAGTAGCTAGAAGGGCAACTTCAAGCTGCACACTTTTGAACGTAATTATGTATTCGTAGCTATAAACCCAGTAGTATGTAATTTAATACTTTTTAGTGTATACACGCTAGATAATTCTAAAATATAAAACAACAATTTCGCATCATTCGTCGTGCTCGTATGCGTATAAAATCTAAAAGTAAATAATATAATCTTTCATTAAATACTAGTATATTCCCCGCGGCTTCGCTCGCGTCATAGTATTGTAGATGAAAAATCTATTTTGGATAGGATTCCTATATAATTAGATAATAAGCGTCGCCACGCTAATAACCGGTTTTACCCTCCCTCCGCATTAGATGTTTCACATCAAAAATATATGTTCCAGATAAGTAATCACCAACACATCATATACTAAAACCTTCTCCGAAACATGCTGCATCCTATGGTATCAGTATTATTCCGATCGGTTCAGTAATTTTCGCAGTATAACCAAACAAAAAAACTGGCTCTCTATTTCTTAGTATAGATCCATCCATCCATTTGCCTTTAACGTCCACTGCTGGACATAGGCCTCCCCAAGAATGGGGGATAGTGCCGTAATCGCCAGGCTTGGTAGGCGGGTTGGCGATCGCAGTGGATGTTGTTAATACTCGAAGGAGTGCTGCTGCTCACTCCTCCGGTATTCCCTCAGTCGGCTCTTACGACTCCCAATTACAATTCTAAAGGCGGCCCCACACGGCTGTATAGCTACATACACACTATCATTGCTTCGGCTTACCCAAATAGTTGTTTGTAGGCTTAATTTCCTCGATAACAATCGTCATAGCTCCAGCTGGGATCACCAGAATGTCGTTATAACCTGGAATTTAAAAGCAAACGATAGATGCCTGCACTTGTAATTAGTAGCCTAAATGATAGAATGTAATGGACTATACTATTGACCTACCAACAAATGGTACTCAAAAGTTTCTGAACCAAAAGAGAAAGAAAACGCCTAAAGATAAACAATCGCGTGCCAGTTCCGTTTGGTCGACCGACTTGACTATACGTTTAATATGCCGTACTGTTGTGAAAACCTGTAAAAACTACTCAATTAAAGTAACAAAAGAATAATTTCAATAAACATACTATTGTTTATGCATTTTTATTAGGTCAATGGGATATATACGCATCTCAATATTTTACTAATGTAACGGTTCACAATGTCGGTATAAAATAATATTACATTGTTTTTATTCATAGACTGTCGAGAAAATCTCTTGGGCAGGTTTTCCGTACGATGCTTTCCTCCGCCGAGCAGGGATTTAATTCTTCAACAAATATTTTGATATATTTCTTTAGCATTTGACATGCTTACCCATATAAATTAACACAAAGTGCGAAAATAATAGTCACAAGCAGGATTTGAACCTGCATCTTTTGGAATACCGTCCCAGATGCTTCAGGCCTCACCCAAAACGTTAAGAATGAATGTGTTCTCGAAATTTACAGTCCAGCGGACTTACCACGAACTCATATTGCAATCCAGTTTAGGAACCAAACTGAACAGAATCGCAATTTCGTACCATGACGTGTCAAAGATGCATGCTTTTGTTTTTTGCCGAATCAGCACATAATCTGAATCGCAAACATGACATCTTTCTATTGAAATTCGTACCATGAACTTACTTGACAACCTAAACAAGATCGCTCAATAAGACATCATGGTACGAAATACAACAACACACCTATTTTGAATTGCGTCGGAATTGAATCGCTAGCTAAGAGTTTATGGTAGGCCTGCTGAGCAGTTGTCACGATTGGTGAATTGTCAATTAAAAAAAATATTCGCTAACTATCAGGTGGTGGTGCTTATTTGCCACACAGATAGTATAAAAAAAATGTTGCTTACCGACTGTTAACTCCATATCGATGAGCCCCTCGTTGGTATAACAGTTTGTACCGTTACCGCGGCACTTGCGACACTTGTCCTCCCGAGCTGCCGACCCTAACATCATGTCGCACCCCACATGCTGGTGATAAAATTAATATATATAGCGTTACAGTTTCTCTCAAATATGACGTTCCTCACTAAGGCAAGGTATAGTATAATAACACAACGGATCTTTGTATCTCTGAAGTTAGGCACAGAGCAAGAAGTGGGGAATGTGACGGAATCTTACGATCAGTGCTAACCAATTCAAATCTTATTACTCGATTAACAAAATAATCGAATGAGATCATAATGTTTTCATATCTAACTGTTTAGGTTCTATTTATTATTTTTATATTCAATAAAAAATATACGAGTGATTTCAGTGAATAAGCTTTTATCTAGATATAGAAAAGTCCACATCTTTTAGTACGATCAATAAATAATATGATTATGGATTACAATTGTTAAATTATAATCGAACATTTATCGATGAATTTAAATTGTAGAAAACGCACTGTATGCCTTGTGACACAAAAATGGCTATTGCGCAGCGTCTTGCAGCCAACTTCAGACACACAGATTATTATTAGATATTAGATTCACCCCATTCAGCTCATTCGTAATTGAGTTACAAACATCGCATTTATAAGAATATTAGTAAGATTTAAATATCTTGGGAATACACTCTACTGAGACGAATTAATTACTTTAACATATTTATAAAACAATTAATTTAGTTTCAATTTTTTGTGTGACAAACAAATGATTGTTCTGAGTGTGAGTGTATGTATATGGAATTGTATGTTTGTAAAGACTCTAGCGGTACAAAGATTACTCCATAATGAAGGTTGTTGTTTTTTAAAAAATGAACGACACGATACTATTGCCTGCATTCAGAGAACTTATCACAAATGATTATCGCATCTGGCTTACTTGACAAGAACCAGCGACACAGACATCGTAGGACTCTTCATTACACCTGGTGCCATCAATGACCTTCGGTTTGTGTCGGTAGTAGAACCGTTCCCCACGAGGCATGCAGTTCAATTCGCAGGGGTTCACTGCTCTCGTGTATGGCACCCAGCTGTGAAAGTACCGGTAGTATTAAGTAGAAGAATTATTTAGTTTGCCTAGAATCGTAAGGATCCTAGAATATAATGTGTAATATCTAGAAAAAAAAAAATATATCTAATATTAGTTTTTAGATATTTTTATATATATTTTTAGCATTTGACTTGACATGCTTAGCCGTATAAATTAACTAATATTAGTTTTGTTCTAAAAATACATTTTAACATAAATATATGTAACGGGTCTATACGCGCATTAAACTTCTCAAAACACTATTATTTTGACTAACCTCGACGTTTCGGCTGAGTTGCACCAGCCGTGGTCACGAAGGTTTAATGCGTGTATAGATATATACCCGTTAAATGGGTTATAATTAATATAAAACGCGAAAGTTTAACAAGTAGGTACTAAAAATATACTTCGGTAAGTCAATAAAAACTCAAGACATTATGAATGAATGTGAAACCCAAAACATTCAGAATGAATGTGCTATCGAAATTCACACTCCCAAACAATTAGTTGGATGGCTGAATTGGCAAAGCACCGGGGACGGTTTCTGGAGAAGCAGTTTTAAATCCTGCTCGTGACTGTTATTTTCAATTTCGCATTTTCGCAATTTGTGTTCATTTATATGGCTAAACATATCAAATGCCTAAAACATATCAAAAAGACACTTCCATCTATCCATCCATCAGCCCTTCGACGTCCACTGCTGGACATTAGGCCTCCCCAAGAAAACTAAAAACTTTTTAGAACTGTGTGCTCATTATGGGGGATAATGCCGTAATCGCCACGCTTGGCAGGCGGGTTGGCGATCGCAGTGGATGTTGTTAATACTAGAGAGTGCTGCTGCCCACTCCCCCGGTATTCCGTCAGTCGGCATTTACGACTCCCGTGGGTAGAGAGGGGTGGGACAATTCTAAAGCGGGACCGGCTTTAGAATTGTCCCACCCCTCTCTGACTGAAACTGAACTCTGTGACACACAGCTGAAAAAAGACACTTACTTATACAGTACTCCTCTGAATTCTTTGTCATTAAACTCTGCGCACTGTACAGCTCTGAAGTCTGTAGAGTCTTCTGGACAGTCTTGAGTCTGACATGAAAAGTACATCGTGTCACCCCCTCGGCATATCGGAGCTCCATCTTCCCTGGAGATAAACGCACACAAATTTATCAATACTACAAAGGAGGTCAGAAGCATAGTTTTATCTATAAGGCAAATGCCTGATAATAATATAGACAATCTTGGTTTGTGCCAGGCTATGTCCAAACTCCTTGTCTAGGCTTCGTATTACTAGTAAAATAATATATTATAACCATGCTTTATAGATGTCTAAAAGGAAAGAGCAATATCACCAAGCTGTTTTTTCTTTGCTAGTTTTTAGGTTATATCTCAGGTGCCAGATATAGTAGCGGCATATAATGTATACCAGCTTTTAAGTCTAATCAAGAGCTCTCAAACAAAAAAGTTGCATCATAATACGTTTAGTAGTTTTTGCGTGATGCGCGAACGAACAAACAGACAGACAAAAAATAAAAATAAAATTGTTTAGACACGCCTATATAGCCTAATATAGTTATTTTTTCTCAAATAGCTTAAATGTACAGACACAGCTCTATTACAGTTTTATAATAAAATAAATAAATATTCACGGATATTTCACACAACGTCCTCTGGTCCCAAACTAAGCTAAACGCTTGTGCTATGGGTACTAGATTACGGATATAACACATATTATATTACTTTTTTTTGTAAAAACATGCATATAATAGATAGAAAACACCCAGATGCAATACAAATATCTGTGTTCATCACACAAATAATTGTCCTGAGTGGGAATCGAACCCACGACCTCATGCACGGAAGTCGGTTACACTACCGACTACGTCACGAGGCCCATTTCCAAAATATCTAGAAGAATCAAGGTGACCTTGAACTCAGGATTGAACTCGATATTACGGGTTTGCCGTATTTGGAAATAGAACTCTGAATACTCATTATTAGAAGTTCTGTGGCTTTACCACGAGAATATCACCATCATTAGTCTTGTTATGATAGTTTTAATAACATAATCTTTCTATAATTCAGCATAGAGTTTCATATCTACCCAAATTGCAAACATATCCTCTTCCGACTGGCGACTCCTCCGCCGCAGGTTCGGGAGCAAGGTGACACATCTCTCCACGGTCCCCAACCTTCATTTTGACCCTCACCGCCAGGGATGACGTACGATGATGGCAAGTATAGACCAGCACCTTGTCGTCTATGTCTGCTACGGTGACCATGAACCTGTACAAAGATACAAAATAACTGACGACTTCTAATCACATTGCGTAAAATATACGTGGCTATATAATTAAAGTAAGTCGTCACGAAATATATAAGCAACACGGCAGAATACAAAAAAATTAATTAATAGATTACATACAAAAAATAGGTATAAGTATTACAGGTAACCTATTTTTATATATATTATATGAGTTTGACGTTTTGGAGAGTGTATTTTGAAGCCCAGAAAAGATCGCAGGCTACTTTTTACATCGGAAAGGGTTGGCTTCTGTGGGCAGTTCAGCTATTTTTGGAGAGAGATAGTGATATGCTGTAGAGTAACCGTATTTGTATATAAATTAACACAAAGTACCGGGGGAGTGGGCAGCAGCACTCCTTCGAGTATTAACAACATCCACTGCGATCGCCAACCCGCCTGCCAAGCGTGGCGATTACGGCACTATCCCCTTATTCATGGGGAGGCCAGAGTCCAGCAGTGGACTTTAAAAGGCTGATGGATGGATGGACGGATAACACAAAGTGTGAAAATATGAAACGAAAATAACAGTCACGAGCATGATTTGAACCTGCAACTGTAATACTGTCGTGTCTGATTTTACATTTTCACACTGTATTAATTTATATGGTTAAACATGTCAAATGACCCAAGACATTAAGAATGAATGTGTTATCGAAATTCGTAGTCCTAAGCAATTGTCACGATAGCTGAATTGGCAAAGCATCTGGGATAGTATTCCAGGAGATGCCGATTAATGATCCCGCTTGTGACTGTTATTTTCGATTGCACATTTTCACACTTTTTATTAACATATTTGTAGTAACCCAATTTATTTCCTAGATTTTCAGTTTTATGTTAAACGATATGTTTGCTTTCTTATGACGATGAGGTTGTTGAATTAGCCAAGTATTAGATCTGTGGTTTTTCCAGCTAATGAACGGAGCCGTTGCCTATTGTGATAAACTCGCCAGTAGGGATGTTAATATTTCACATGGAATTTAATGCTGTTTATAAACAAAACACTGTGATTAAACACAAACCCCCTTACTAATAAACATTGTATAAGCTCCGAATAAATTCAGTGTTTTGTTCCGTTCTTTCAACATCAAACTGTCATATTAGTGACTAAGACAAAAGACTGTGTAACTATTCAAAGGTTATACAACGTTTATTAGTAAGGCAGAAAGTGTATAGTGCTGCATGTAAAATACTAAAAATATATATAAAAATATCTAAAAAAAACACTGTGAATTTGAATGAATTGTGAAAATGATTCGAATATTAATTTGTGTATTGGATTCATAAAAATATTTAGACCGCCCGTAGTGCTATTGCCTATTAAAGACGCGCACTGTGAACCCGCTTTTGAATGTACCTACGTTCCTCCCAGCGTCTTAGAAAGCGTACAAAATGTTATGACGATAAACAACTTATCGAACTTCTCTGATGCCTGTTGCAATGTACATGCGCTGGACGCTTGAAAGTATAGGGACCGGATTTAGTACATTAATGACCTTTTTAATGTTTCTATGGACCTCTAAATTACATTTACCTTATCTCTTATAAAGCTGTAACAAAGCTATGTCTGTATATTAGAGATATTTGAAATAAAAATACCTACTGTACCTATTAAAATTATTATTTATGAAAGTGGAAAAACAGAAGCTTATTGCGAACATGATTCGAACCTTAGTCCAATCCAATCCGGGGTAGTGCCCTGGGCCGCTAAGCCATCGCAGTCACCTAATGGTGACACCCAATCTCCACTTCACATTGGTTTTTAAATGTCTTTGCCTTATTAGGTACATGATACTATTTTAGACTATTTAGGCTCTCTGAACACAAAATTTATTTTTTAGAATTTTTGTTTATAATTTTCTATAATTAAATCGGAACACTGACGTGAATATGATTATGAATTATTTTTCATTGCTTATCGTGACAGACGAGCCAACGCTCGCCTGATGGTAAGCGGTAATGGTACATTACTAATCCGTGTTAACCACTAGGTACTCATAAAAACAGCAAGCAACACTAAAAATACTGTTGAACCGCCGCTTAGTGCCGGATTAAGGTAACTTGATGCCCTAAGCAATCTTCCCCTGTATGGCCCCCCTATCCTTTAAGTGAGCTACAAAGAATTAATTAAAAATAATGTTAATACGTATCATAGGTAGAATATGGCACGTTTTGTTCCTCCTGCCCTTATCCCATGCTAGGTGGGGTCGGCACAACATGATTTTACATGTTGTCCTTAGATTCGACTATATTTTTACGACCAGCCGTCTTCCTGACGTCAACTCACCTTGGGAACACCTTGAAATTGCTTTAACTTTCATGCGCTCGTTTTATTTTTCTCGGTCGTCTCTGGTGCCCACCTAGACGGAATGCCCTAAGCAATTGGCTTATAGGCTAATTCAGGACTGCCGCTGCTCACCATCTTATTTCACGTATGATAAATTATTTAGTAACTTAACGTTTAAATAGAACCTGAGTAGTCTACATTCAGCAAACACGTGCAATGCAACCTAATTAGGTAGGTATCTACGAATAATTCGCGTTCCACGGAAACATAACGGTAGTTTGTAAATTACTTTTGAGTAATAATCTAAATATATTTGAAGTAAAATAAAAAGCTTTTCTTTTTATTGCCTTTAGTGGCAGACGAGCCACGGCCCATCTGATGGTAAATGGTAACCGTCGCTCATGGACTTAACTATACCTCTCGGCATTATTGTCAAGCCGCTGCTCACCATTTTATTTCACAAATATGAAATGAAAAAATAAACGGCTATCTCCTGCTACAGCCAAAACGCAACGATTTGCTTCATGGCCGGTCATACGGGAGATGGTGGTACCAACCCGCTCGGGCCCGATACCAAGTGAGTACTTCCACTTCCACAACTGCCTCGGTGGTGTAGCGGTAGTGTATGCGACTGCTAATCATGAGGTCTCGGGTTCGATCTCCGGGTCGGGCAATGTTATTGAGCTTTTTCCTAAAAAGAAAAATTCTCAGTAGCAGCCCGGAGTTTGGAAATGTGCCCGGTAGACGTCAATAGGCTCGCTCCCTATTACGTGGAACTTAAACATAGCTGGCGAGTCGTGGGTGTGTAAATACACCTCTGCCTACCCCTTCGGGGAATACAGGCGTGATGCTATGTTACTTCCACTTGGTACCCAGCCCTACCACCAGTCATGCAGTGGATGATAATTGCTTACTTCCCTTAGTCGCCTCATACGACACCCATGGAAAAGAATGGGGTGGTGACCCTTGAATTCTTAGTCCGTCACCACACGGATAAATATTATATTATTATCCCCTAAGTACGGCCCTTGCACATGCAAGTACATAGTAATACTACTTCTTGATTAAGTATATACAGTCACTGTAGGTGTGATTATAGGTGACAGTTTGTTTTCATTTCCGCGGTCAAATCGCCACCTGTTAGACGGTATAAAAAGCACTAGTGATGTACTTAAATTACGGTTGAATTCTTTTTAATAACATACATTATCTTCATATCAAATTTTATGCATATTAAGTGGTATTTTGAGGTAAGAGTCTGGCGTTTAAGTGTAGTAATAAGAAGATTATGTAATCAAACCTAGAGACATGGACATCGCGTCGTACTTGAAAATCGGTTATATTTATCCATCGATAAGATGTATCAGTACGCTCATAATAAGGCCAGGAGGACCAGTATCTTTCTCTACAACTAATTTCTAACAAACAAACAGAGAAACAGACAAAAAATCTAAAAAAAAATGTTTTGTGTTTAGACGTCTATATAGCCTAATACAGTATTTTTTCTCAAATATCTTAAATGTACAGACGTAGCTCTGTTACAGTTTTTTAATGGTTAGGATATATTTTTATCCATGTTCGTGTATACCGTCTTTTATATTTCTTTTTCAACTGACTTCAAAAAAGGAGGAGGTTCTCAACTGTATTTTTTTTTATGTTTGATACCTCAGAACTTACGACTGGGTGAACCGATTTTGATAATTCTTTTTTTATTTGAAAGCTGGTGCTTCCCGTATGGTCAATTTGGTCCAGTTCTGACAATGGCATCCATGAGAAAACCATATAAGTCTTGACTTGAAGTCAGTTTTTTTGTAATGCTTACATAGAAATGATATCTGAGGTAATTTTTTTATTTAATGAAACAATCAAGTAAGATACCATAATGCCTAAGTATAATATAGGTTTTATGTTGTGGTTGGATATGATAGTACTCTATGTGCTTAATGCGACCGCTAAAATAGTTACGCTTTAAATGACATCACACAGGTCTTAATATTTTACATTTAATGTGGGTAATTTGAGTGATCATCGCATTAGGAAGAAATATAAATCGTCGAGACAAGCACCCATCAGTAGGCGCCATCCCTGATTAGATGTATGTCTGTTCACATACTTCACATTACTATTAACCATTAGGGTTGTCACATTAAAAATAACAATTTTTATTAAATCTTTTTGATGTGTATCTTTGGCTATAATTGAAGAATTTGTTTTATGTTTTTGAAAAGCAAAAGTTCTTTGCGACACCGGTAGTATTTATAGGTTGTCGTCCGCTTGCAACAGCGTACACACGCTGATTCTTGACGCGATGAATATGAATATCCATATAAGTAAGCACATTCGAAACTGAAATTATTTAGAAATTGGAGTAAAGACTTTTACTATCTCAATACTCCAAGTTCCTCCAAAGGGTCGTTGATAGATCTACTAATCATTTAGTACCATCTGGGGCCAAGATCATAAACTAGGTTCAATTTATAACTCATCGTCAGTTTAATAAAACAGTTATGCCGATCAACAAGTTATTAGTACCTCATAAAACGTAATAACTCAAATATAATCTTAATTCCCATTTCAAATGAAATTTTATATTGCCAACCCTAAGCTTATTGATCAAAATGATGAATTTTACAAGATCTCACGCTGTTCTCACTGCCATCACGTTCATTTTCATCCATATATACTAATAGAACCACTGAACATACATAGCATGAAATGGCCTAAAATCTATAATGACTTATAAGTCCAAATTCATTTCAAGAATTTATTCTATTTAAAATGTTTTGATTATAAAATAAAATATTCTGGACTCAAATAAATATTTGTATTAGCACTATATAAGTATATTAATAGCAACGTGATATTTTACTTATATTTACAAAGAACTACCTTGTACTCGCGATTCTATCTGCGAGTTATCTGCATTTCTTTGTCTGCGCGTTCATTTTCGACAATTCAATATCCAAACCAAAATTAAAGTAGCCCAGCCATCAAGTATTCATTCAAAATAAAAATAAACTAGACAGATAGCGGATGTTATGAGGAGTAGGTACCTTATTTAATCTTCATTAAAACATTCATTTAGAAGTTAAGTATGACGTGTTTATTTGAAATACATAATAATGCGTCATGGAGAACAACACGGACTACATTAAAGTGACTATACGGCCATACCCAACCTCAGTGGCTTACAGCACTTCCCCGGATTGGAAGGGACGCAGGTTCGATTCCCGCACGCACTAAAGTTCTCTTTTTCCTCATTCATAAATAATTTGTACTTTAAAGTAGCTGAGCGTGTCAAGTGCTAAAATACAGATCAAAACACAGACTACAATTTTGACATTAGATAGATATCTTTACATTACACTAATCAGCTATGTGTCAGGGAAAGCCCCGTCCTATTCGGTCCAGTTATTTCAGAGGTTAGTGGAAACAAACGAAGAGTCAAATACAACAAGTTTTTAAAACGATCTTTTCGTTGCGTGGGACTGTAACGTGACGAGTGGCGAACGACGTTGCCACCATTCGGACGATTGTTACTAAAATTCTCCATACGTCAAAACCCTATACGTCACCCAAAGACGTTAAGTATGAATGTGTTATCGAAATTAGCAGTCAGGAGCAATTGTGACAATTGTGGCAAAGCATCTGGACGGTATCCAGGAGATGCAGGTTCAAATCCTGCTCGTGATTGTTATTTTCGATTTCACATTTTTCACTTTGTGTTTAATGTATAGTGCTAAGCATGTCAAATGCTAAAAATATATATAAATATTTATAGGGTTTGCGTCATTATTAGGTAATTATCTTAATTGTAAAATTAAGTTTACCTGGTCGGTATAATGTATGAAAATACTTCCGACAGATGGCGCAGGCGTCACCCAAAGACGTTAACTATGAATGTGTTATCGGAATTAGCAGTCAGGAGCAATTGTCACGATGGCTGAATTGGCAAAGCATCTGGACGGTATCCAGGAGATGCAGGTTCAAATCCTGCTCGTGAATGTTATTTTCGATTTCACATTTTTCACTTTGTGTTTAATGTATAGTGCTAAGCATGTCAAATGCTAAAAATATATTTAAATAACT
This sequence comes from Leucoma salicis, assembly GCA_948253155.1. NCBI lineage: Eukaryota > Metazoa > Arthropoda > Insecta > Lepidoptera > Erebidae > Leucoma > Leucoma salicis. Next base: position 16,580,806 of record OX411821.1, read on the forward strand.
ATATCGCTATTTACGCATCTCTGAACACATACCCTTTTATAGACTTTTTGTCTGTTTATCTGTTTGTTAGTCACAAATACAAAACATTTTTTCTTGGGTTGCTTTTTCTATGTCTGTTTATCTGTGTGTATAACATCACGCAGAAACTACTGAACGGATGTTTAGATGACTATTTTGTTTGTTAGCTCTTTCCATCCATCAGCCTTTCGACGTCCACTGCTGGACATAGGCCTCCACAAGAGAACGCCACAACGAGCGGTCCCGTCATGGGGGATAAGTTAGCTCTTTACATGACTTAAAATATGTTTTATCTCGCAACTACATTGGGAACCTGAGCTATGACCTAAAAACTAGCTTTTTCCTTTGGTGAGCCGCGGGCAAAGGCTAGCTAAAAGCTATATTTTGCTATTATTATTTTGATCTGTATTTTAGTATTTGATATGCTCAGCTGCTTTAAAGAACAAATTATTGTTAAAGTGGAAAAAGAGAGCTTTACTGCGAGCGGGATTCGAACCTGCTAAACCATCACAGTAGCCGATGGCTATATACTCAATCTCCATTTTACAATTGTTTTTTAGATGTCTTTACGACAAAAAAAAGTTGTCAGCGTAGTCAGCGAGTACAGACATCGACCAAAACCTTGACATTGGCTCATCTCGATGAGCAACCATGACCGCGGTGAACGATCGTAGTTTAAAGCATATAGTTACGAGCTATAACGTGCTAAATTAGAATCTATGGCTAAATTTTAATTATGATGCTAATTGGCCTCGAACTAAGATCTGCGCAACGAGTAGCGTGGCGTTTTCTAGGCCTTTTTTCAGGACGGGATAGCTATGTACCTAACCGTACACCTCGTTGTTTGGAGCAGCGATCAGGGCAGTATGGCGTTCTCACCCACTAAATAAGTTATTTTATCTCAAATATCGTAAATGTACAGCTCTGTTACAGATATGATAATAGATAAGGTTAGATTTCCGAAAAAACGTGTTTTTTTTAATATGAAAGCTAACCCAATTGAGGAAAATATAAAAATGGTTACTTACATTATGTGAAAAATGATGCCTGGATGCAGTCCATGTTATACAATTACTTAATAGGATGGCTGCTATTAGCAGCGATCTGAAACAAAATAGATAAATGTTAAATTTATATGTTAGAAGCGATATACTCGTATACTCCAAAGATGAATAGTAGTTTAGTTATACTTTATTGCCAGATCGAAATGGTAGTACCGACTGTCTAAGCCAACAGTCTTGAGTTTGATATAGATCAAATATTTTGTAATCATGGTATAAACTGCCTCGGTGGTGTATGCGACTGCTAATCATGAGGTCTCGGGTTCGATCCCCGGGTCGGGCAATGTTGTTGAGCTTTTTCCTAAAAAGAAAAATTCTCAGTAGCAGCCCGGAGTTTGGAAATGTGCCCGGTAGACGTCAATAGGCTCGCCCCCTATTACGTGGGACGCAAACATAGCTGGCGAGTCGTGGGTGTGTAAATACACCTCTGCCTACCCCTTCGGGGAATACAGGCGTGATGCTATGTATAGTTACTTTCACTTATATTGCATGCGACATGTTGACTTGTTACCATCGATATATAAAAAAGATAAGATTTACAACTAGGCACTAGTGTCCACTATTTCCAGAATGCAGATTACGCTTTCCTGCACTCATTTTGTTTAGTGTTTTTTCGATGCGTGAGCAGCCGCAACGCCCGCAACATAATCAACATTCCTTATAATACTAAAATCTCTTTTGAAAAACTCATTGATAGTCTCTTTTTATCTCATTCTTTCTGAATACTATCATTACACTAATTATAATTAATTATCTTTAAGTTTACAACAAAAAAATTTTGAAATTAGATTAAATTATATCATCACAATAAAGATGCTCTGCCAAGTAAGAATTAAAACGTATCCAACAAAAAGGGGTCTACTTTATCATATTTTAAAATCTACTTACATTATGAGAACCCAATTACTTTGTACAATAGTTTATAAATAGAGGTGTATACTATCGGTGCCGTGTGGACGCCGAAATATCGATAAGGATTACTTTAAAGGACTCGATGGGTTACAGTACCGGTTGTAGACTTGTTAATATCTCTATTTATAAAAGATTAAGGAAGAAGAGAATGCGATAAAAAGATTCCTGTTTTACATTTTCATCATTACCAACAACTGAACATTACCACATTACACCACACTATCCCTCATTCTTGGGGAGGCCTATGTCCAGCAGTGGACGTTAAAAGGCTGATGGATGGATGGATGGATGGAACATTACCACAAGTCTTATCGAGAGTTCACCTCATCGAGCAGCCTTTGCATCTAGCCGATAGATGACCATTGGCTTTAACTAAGTCTTCAGGTATCCTAGTAGGGACCACAGAAGGAATGTAACATAGTTCCAGTGGCCCGTCAATAAAGGCGGAGAGACGGCACACGGCGGGTTTCTTTAGTGGGTGCAGGCCCCACACTACCCTGTTCGTTGCCCCGAACGACGGGGTGTGCTGTTAGGAACATTTTTTCCCGCCTAAACAAAAAAAAAGGTATCCTAGTAGAGCCGGTAGTGGCCATTCATTAACTTTTCTTCAAAAAGGTAATGCCCCAAACGCTGCCCAGTCAAACCCGCTTCGTTAGCTTGTCCTTTCAATATTTTATAATACAAATTATTTGTGAAAGTGGAAGAGAGATTTACTGCAAGCAGGATTCTAACCTTCCGGGGAAGTGCTTTGCACTGTTAGATATCACAGTCAAGTGACACCCAACCTCCACTTCACATTTCAATTTTAATTCCGATCTATTAGTAAGCTTAATTATTGCAATGATTTATACTAAACAATGGCGCGGTTTGTTAAATATCTTCGGTGATTTTTCCACTTTTAAAAATAATGTCTTCTATAAAGTAGCTGAACATGTCAAGTGTTAAAATACAAATCACAGAGGCAATCAATATATTTCTCAAAATCAGATCAAACTCATTTCACTCATTTTTTTTTACTACTTACAATATCATCTGCACAACACAGGAAAGTAAATTTGTTTTAAATGGAATCCCAATATTTACCTGTAATTGCATTAAAAGCAAATCAAGACAGCATCCTTTATTTTCAGTGACTTAGTTCCAGGTCCTGTGTGGTAGAAGGCCAATTGCCTGTCTATTGTGGAAATGGTCGTGCCCAGTAAGACGTATTTGACGAACAGGAATAAAGCAGTGGTAAGGATTTAATTGCTTTTTATGGCATTTGAAATTCTCTACTATTTACTAGAAGATATTTAGTGCAAATGAAAAGAGAGATAAATGTGAAAAGATTCAAGCCTGCGTCTTTTTCATTGCTCTGGGGAGTACTTTGGACCGGTAAGCTATAGCAGAACAGCTAATCATCATATTAATTGTTTTTTAATATCTAGGTCATCTATCGGAGACCACTGAAGCAATGTGGCCACTGATGTAATTTAGCATAGTTCCAGTGGCCCACACCAACCTGTTCGTTGCGTTGAACGACGGAGTATGCGGTTAGGTAAATTGTTTCCCGCCTTAACAAAAAAAAGGCATCTATCGGATGTATGCAATACATTTTCTTCAAAATTTAAAGCATAAAAATTTAGGACCGCTGTTTTTTTAATTGATTATTGTTATGTTAACCCATCAGCTGAATACCACGAAATACAGAGCGCTTTACGGGTCCGTTCTTTCGTGAACTTCGTTATCGTCTCTAGTTAACAAAATTTGTTTTAATTAGTTATTTAATTTCTTGAGTGTTATAAAAGAATTGGATCACTCTCCGCTGTTCACCTATAACTTGAACACGAAGATAGAGAACAGACGAGTCCCACGGGACATCACTCCTCTCAACGAAAGCCAATAGTTAATTACATCCCGCTTTCGAACAATGCGCCCTTGTTCGGTTCTTTATAAGTTTATTACAGAGATCTAAATCTCACACTTGTCCTTACGATAACGATACGATGACGATACGATCGCGGTATTTTTGAAAGTAAGGTCTTCATTTTAAATAAGATTATTAAATCATATTTAGAGTGCAGTGTATACCTTAATATCTGTCGAATGCTAAATTTTGTTTTTATTTATAGAAAAACAAATAATGCATGTCTTTAATCTCAAATAAAAAAATAATAAACTGAAAAAATATAAACTATTCCTAAAATTTATTAGGATATGTTTGATACTTGTAAGTTTTGCTTTTTCAACCTTTTTTCTATCCTACTATTGGGCATATTTCCCCTCTAAACATGAGAGGGAAAAGGCCTCAAAAATCTTGAAAAGTCATAGGTGTGTGCCGTACGAAGTCTGAACCTTGGACTGGAGATCGAACTCACTACTGTACACCTCTGTCTTTGCAGACTCAATAGTTTGATAACAAGTAGCTTTAAAAAGAAATAAATATTCACGGATATTTTCACACGACGTCCTCTGGTCCCAAACATATTTGTGCTACGGCCTATGGGTACTAGATTACGGATATAATACATATATTATTTTTTTTTTTTGTAAATACATACGTATAATAGATAGAAAACACCCAGACGCAGTACAAATATCTGTGTTCATCACACAAATAAAATCGAACCCACGACCTCGTGCACGGAAGTCGGTTACACTACCGACTACGCCACGAGGCCTGTCAATAAATAATAAGTAAAGTCCCCTGCGATTCAAGGATTATTATTATATTAATATACTGTTGTCTTTTTTAAATAATAATCAATAATTTATATCCGTAATCAAAACTATTTGAGACGTAGTACTTATATTAGTTTGATCAAATATTTTTTGTTGGTAGCTAGCTTTTACATATAAAGGGTCTTAACTTGTAGCGCCTCATGTACTATGTAATAATCACAAGTAATTTAAGTAAGTGCGCATCATTGAGCATTAATTTTGTGGTGATCAATCGTGAGATGCTCGTCATTAACTTTTGTAATCGTATAATAATTAAATAGGTCCTATTGTATGGCTTAAGAATTCGGTTTGTTTTTTTATTTTTTTGTAATTTAGTGTTAGTTATTAGATGTGTAGATAAATATTTTGATCTGTATTTTAACGCTGGATTGGACGGGACGTAGGTAAAGTTCTCCTTTCCCACTTTCACAAATAATTTGTTTTTATGTAGATACAATTGATAGCTAAGATAATGACTAAGGATTGCAATCAAGATATATTGTATTGAGACATAGGTATTGAATTCGATTCTTAGAGTAAAATCAAGACTACGGAAGGCATACACATCTGACTATTCGAAATGATGTGTGTTTTATATTAGGGAAAATTTCGTGAAAAAGCCAGCGTGACTTAGATGTTTTTTAACAGCTTGTGGATTCTGCTAACCCACACTGAGCAAGCGTGGGGTACTATCACCTATATCTCTCTCACTCTGAAATGAGATCCATGCCCGTAATTTGGACAGGTATCTATAGATTGTAAATCTCACTTCTAAACGAGAACTATAAGTAAATAAATAAATATAAATATTCACGGACAGTAGCGGCACATGTTTATATATTTACTGTGGTAGCGGGTAGGACATAAAATAGGACAGTTATGGGTTGTAAAGAAAAAAATATTGAGGTAAATATATTATTAACTGTCTCATTGATGTATTGACTTATCTATAAGTGTATATTTACACAAAGTATCAAATTAAATCTTAAAAGAGCCAAACAAGTTGCAATTGAGGAGTGCCTTTGCTCTCAATTCAGAAAAAAAATTCTCCCCGTTTCACATTGTCTATTATTTTCAATGGCATATTAATTTATATATAATAGCTTAATTTCTCCAGATAATTATACCTATACCAAACAGCATTTTGTTACGTGTTGAGACTTACCTAAATATTATTGTTTTGGTCTTCCAATTCACTGAAACATTCTTGACAAAATTGACGCTTTTGAAAAGTCATTCTATAATTGCTTTTTCGGCTCTCTATAGCATCCATAAAAAGCAAAGCATAGAATTTTATTGGCCCAATTAGGATAACGCATAAAACCACATGAGTAATAATAAATAAATATTCACGGACATTTCACACAGCGTCCTCTGGTCCCAAACTAAGCTTAACGCTTGTGCTATGGGTACCAGATTACGGATATAATACATATATTACTTTATTTTTTTAAATACATACATATAATAGATAGAAAACACCGAGACACAGTACAAATATCTGTGTTAAAACACAAATAATTGTCCTGAGTGAGAATCGAATCCACGATCTCGTGCATGGAAATCGGTTACATAACCGACTACGCCACGAGGCCTGTCAGTAAAGAAAGGGAATTTACGCTGGTTAGGGAAAGGGGGACCCCCCTTTCCGTAACCAGCGTCCTCACTACATAGACGGCGATCACATCTATTTTATCTGCAATAAGCAGTATACTGCTACAAATAACAAATGTTTAAATCAATTTATATGCAAGCGAAGCCACAATTAATAGCTGCTATTAAAATAATATGCATGATGTTTATTATTCATGGCACCGTTGCACATTGCGATTAATGCATCACAAAGACTTGCCTAAATAGTTAAACTTTAAGCAATGGACGCTAGCTTAAGCGATGAATTTAATAAGAATTACTGTCCATTTACGCTACATGAATCATTGAAATATGTATTCGTGTCGTATACAAGCCCATTTGCATCTAATAATTCAAAATTATTAGGCGAACAAAGTCGGCCTTCAGTCAAACATGATTCTATGACTTAATTTTGTGCCCTAACTTGTCTAGACTATTCAACACAGGATGTTAGATACTTTTTGGTTGGTCTTGATTAGTAAATTGCGGCATACTTAAGATGGACAAGAATTACAAACGTTCGTTGATCACGAATCCTATGCAACCCCTTTTTTTTGTTAAGGCGGGATAAAATTTTCCTAACCGCACACCCCGTCGTTCGGGGCAACGAACAGGGTAGTGTGGGGCCCTCACCTACTAAAGAAACCCGCCGTGTGCCGTCTCTCCGCCTTTCTTGGCGGGCCACTGGAACTATGTTACATTCCTTCGGTGGTTAATCCTACGAGTACGCAACACCTGGCGGAAAATAATTGTTTATACCTAACTGTGTGTAATATTTTTTTTAGAGACATCTAGACCATAGGCACCCTGCACTACGAAATAATCAAACACAAAGTACACCCAGACACACAAAGTTGTCCCACAACACTCGGGCGGGGGGCCGATATCTAAACTCTCCTAATATAAAAGTTACTCTATGATCTAAACCTCTCCGCCATCTGTGCACGTAGTTTTAAAAGCGTGTTCTCATGAATGATTGCTAATGTGGTTTTCGAACGCAACGTATTAGTTTTTCAATCCCACTATGGGACACAGCTGTCCTGTCAGAGTGATAGGAATTAAACTTCACAAGCCGAAGCTTCTAAATAACAGTGATAATTTGTAAAAAAATACACACTCACTCAAAAATACTACACTAAGTACTCTTTTTCCTCATTCACAAATTATAATTTGTACTTTAAGAGTAGCTGAGCAATGTCAAGTGCTAAAATATAGATCAAAAATGTTTAAAAAATACACATTTAATTTCAAAAAGCCAGATGTGTATACACCCCTTGACAGGTTTTGAATTTGAGATTAAACTCAATTTCAATGTAGTTGCAATCCTTAGTTTAGTAGTCTTTACTAATAGTCTATAACTCCAAAGTGTAAACTCTGCGTGAGTTGAGTGAACCTAAATTTAAAAATGTATAATTTTAAAATATCAAAACATAAGGGTTTAGTCGTATATCAATCCAATATTTTTACCTAGACATGATTGCTAAGAGGAATTTAACACCTGGTCACCGTTTATCAAATAGAAGGTGATGTATAAACAATAGTAATTGTATAAACAATAATTTGAATGGTCAACAGAGGGAGTTACTGACAGCTTAAAATCTTTGGCAATAAACAAACGAGTTGCTACTTGCGCGGGCAATAACCTCTTAAATATGTTTTATCGTTTTTCAACTGCGTGAATTATTAAAGATACTTAAAAACAATAGATTAATAAAGTACAAATTATTTGTGAATAAAGAAAAAGAGATTTTTAGTAGGGGCGGGAATCGAACCACGCATCTTTTCCAATCCGGGGAAGTGCTCTAGACCACTGAGCTACCCTACTAATCCTTCGATCATCCCAAATTCTTAATCACATTTGTCTGTATTTTAGCACTTGACATACTCAGCTACTTTAAAGTACAAATTATTTGTGAAAGTGGAAAAAGAGAGCTTTACTGCGAGTGGGATTTGAACCTGCATCCCTTGCAATCCGGGGAAGTGTTCTAGACCACCGACGGTGACTTCTACTCTCCACTTCACAATGATGTCTTTACGACTCACTGACCCACTGAGCATGTCAAGTGCTAAAATACAGATCAAAATATTTGAAAAAATCGCACCATCAAATAGTATGCATTTTAATTACAAAATTAAACTTACTATATTGGAGTAATACAAGTAAATGCATCCATTAGGTAGCGTGGCTAAGCAGTCTATTCTAAGAGTCTATAGGTCTTCCCTGGATTGGAAGGGACGCAGGTTCGAATCCCGCTCGTACTAAAGCTCTTTTATTACACTTTCACAAATCATTAACTGCCTCGGTGGTGTAGCGATAGTGTATGCGACTGCTAATCATGAGGTCTCGGGTTCGATCCCCTGGTCGGGCAATGTTATTGAGCTTTTTCCTAAAAAGAGAAAATTCTCAGTAGCAGCCCGGAGTTTGGAAATGTGCCCGGTAGACGTCAATAGGCTCGCCCCCTATTACGTGGGACTTAAACATAGCTGGCCAATCGTGGGTGTGTAATACACCTCTGCTTAGTCCTTCGGGGAATACAGGTGTGATGTTGTTTTTTTTATTTGAGTTTAATATTAAATCAAAGAAATGTCTGTTTTAGTCGTAGTGCAAGAGCCACATATGGCAATCCACGGTCATACCCTATCAGCTTACAAACAATTGAAGGTGACAACCTCTGACGGAAGCTGCCATTGTCATTCCATGGTGTCGGATACAGGAAACTATCACGTTGTTCAATTTATATACAGTGTCGCGTGGTATTGGGTGACGCTTGTGATCTTCACAAAGGTTAGAAGGTCTATAAAATTGTAGTTTAGGCTCCATAATGTTTCAATTTCTTTTTATTGCTTATGGCGACAAACAAGCCACTACCCACCTGATGGTGAACGGTTACCGTCACTCATGGATTCAACTATACCGAGAGTATTGTCGAGCCGCTGCTCACCATTTTATTTCACAAATATGAAATGAAATAATAAACGGCTATCTCCTGCTACAACCAAAACGCACCGATGTGCTTCATGGCCGATTACATGGGAGATGATGGTAACAACCCGCTAGGGCCCGACAGCAAGTGAGTACTCCAGCTGGTACCCAGCCCTACCACCAGTAATGGAATGGGTGATAATTGCTTACTTCCCTTAGTCGCCTCGTACGACACTCGTGGAAAAGAATGGGGGAACTTGTATTCTTAGTCCGTCACCACACTGACAATGAAAATGGTGAACAAACAGATATTTGATTGAAGATTTGCTTTTACTTTTTTACTAGGAGGGTAGTGAATAGTAAGCGCCTATATAGGCTAAGGTATCTGATTCATAAGTTGTCTGAGATCAACCTCAAGGAAAGGATGGAAGACAGGTTGGTAGAGAAAAAAAGAAAGAGATTTGGGTCTCCGAGACTCGCTTCTTCAATTTAAGTTCAATTTTTGTTTGTTTTACGTAAGGTAAAGACAAATGTGATAAAGAGATTGGGATGATCGAAAGGTCGGTACTATAGCTCAGTGGCTTAGAGCACTTCCCCGGATTGGAAAAGACGCGGGTTCGATAACCGCTAGTACAAAAAAAATCTAATTTTCCTTATTCACAAATAATTTGTACTTTAAAAAGTGGCGGAGCATGTCAAATGCTAAAAAATATAGATCAAAGATGTTTAAAAAATCGCGCCATCAAATACTATGAATTTTAATTGCAAAATTAAACTTACTATATTGGTTTAATGCATGTAAATGCTTCCGATAGATAGCGTTGGTCGTAAAGACAAATGTGATAAGGAGATTGGGGTGATAGAAAGATCTGTACTATAGCTCAGTGGCTTAGAGCACTGCCCCGGATAGGAAAAGACGTGGGTTCGATTCCCACTAGTACAAAAAATCTCTTTTTCCTTATTCACAAATAATTTGTACTTCAAAAAGTGGCGGAGCATGTCAAATGCTAAAAAATATAGATCCAAGATTTACGTTAATATACTGTGAGAGTGAGAATTTTTTCAGTAGAGCCGGGCCCATCCATGCTGGGTTAGGTTGGTCTCATGCGTTAAGTGAGAGCGTTGGAGGCCTAAATGTTTTTCTCATCATTCTTCCTACCCTATCGCCTTTTCTAACCACGTCCTTATCCTTCTTAGTGGTAGAGCCTTGCTTATCCCAGTACGAATGGGCAGGCTCGATCCGGGACCACCGAAGGAATGTAACATGGTTCCAGTGGCCCGCCAATAAAGGCGGAGAGACGGCACACGGCGGGTTTCTTTAGTGGGTGCAGGCCCCACACTACCCTGGTCGTTGCCCCGAACGATAAGGTGTGCGGTTAGGAACATTTCTTCCCGCCTTAACAAAAAAAAATCTCGATCCGGGAAGTACCACCCTCTCGCAAAAGATCAGCGTGTAACAGCGGTAGTTACGCCTACCGTTGTGTTTCGTATGGTGAGAGAGAGCGCCGGAGACCCAAACCCCCTCCCTATCCTCTCCTTATTATCCTTCCTATCCTTTCCTTAGTATCCTACCATCCCCTATCCCTTTCCTTGGAGATGGCGACGTGCGAGTGATACCTCTCGTGTTGCTAGCGTCTATAGGCTATGGTGACCGGTTACCATGAGGTGGGCCGTACGCTTGGTCGCCACCCATGTAGTATAAAAAAAAAGTTAAAAACCGCTGCACCGATTTAGTTAAAATTGTAATGGGACCATTTCGGTATAAACCTCGTTCAAACAAAAAAAGAATTTTGCAAATCCTTGTATAATAATAATGACGGAGTTATGCCCGAACATATCTACATAAAAAATATACATAATTATGTAAACTTTTTTGTTATGTAGAAAATTTAAAAGTTATTGTCAGTAATTGGTCCATGTGGTGATGAATAAATAAATGAATTGATTGAAAAAAAAATGATTGATTGATAAACATCCGAATTGATAAACTCCTCCTTTTTTTGAAGTTGGTTAAAAATGGTGAGGAGCGATAAAAAAAAGATATACGAGTACCACAAAGCTACGATTTCTATTTTTTTGTCTGTCTGTTTGTATGTTAATTAAAGTACAACAAAGAGTTTTAATCACGCATAGATATACCTTAACTTAGAGCAAAATATAGACTCTTTTTCTTTCGAATTGGTTGTCACGAAAACATTTAATTTAATTTTAATCATTAAATAATGTAATACAAACTAAACTTATCCTAATATAATAAAAATAAATGTAAATAAAAAATCACTCGAATGAACCTTAGACCAAGAGGACTAGAGCTCATTCAAGTGACATTCTACTATCGGTAACGTGCCCAAAATACTGGCGGCATTACCTCGCTGGATAGCAAGGCTAATCCTTTGGCCAAGGTAAAAACCAGCATTTTGGTCACGTGTAGCCTCTACAAGCTATCCCGCTAAATTGTTATAGATATCGAAAGCACCAGGTCTCCAGGGGCCCATGGTCTCTACTCCGAACGGCACAAATAAGCATCCTCTGTCAAGGTTAGAATATTTGCGCCGTTTGTGTGATTCAGCCGTCATAGCACCGCCACCAGCACTCCGAGAAGTCTCTAGAAGATGAGACGATGCCAAAGTATCCACACAGGTGGCATTCCATACTAATGACCGTCCCATCTTCCTGTCATCCCGTCAGGCCTTTTAATCAATTACGATAACTGAAATCCGCACAGACGAAATAGCAGGCAATAGACAGTTATATAATATTTCATAAAAATACGATTTTAAACATTTTTATTCTATATTTTTTTTTGCATTTGACATGCTCAGCTACTTTTAAAGTACAAGTTTCCTCATTCACAAATAATGTGTAATTTAATAAGATTTTAAGTTTTACATTGTTTTACATCAAATAAGGAAACAATATAACGTATGAAACTTCTAGGTAGGCCACGCCAATGTTATCCACAGTACAACTACTTCCTAATGCAATTTCTGTCAACCACAACTCCTTACATAACCTCTACACTGTTGCTACAAAGCTACTTATTAATAGGGATGTCGCATACATTTGAGCGTATAAATACTATAATTGATATAATTTGACGGGCCTCTTGGCGTAGTCGGTAGTGTAACCAACTTCTGTGCACGAGGTCGTGAGTTCGATTCCCACTCAGTACAATTATTTGTGTGAAGAACACAGATATTTGTACTGCGTCTGGGTGTTTTCTATCTATTATATGTATGTATTTACAAAAACAAGTAATATATGTATTGTATCCGTAATCTGGTACCCATAGCACAAGCGTTAAGCTTAGTTTGGGACCAGAGGACGTTGTGTGAAAATGTCTGCGAATGTTTATTTATTTATTTAAAAAAAAACTATTTGCAACTATTTCATACTGTCGAATAAAGTCAACCCAAATCTAGCTAGGCAAGTCTAAATTAGTATTCGAGTTTTTATAATATGTGAGAACAGGAGTCAGCAGCTTACTTTTTGTGATTTTAACTACAGTAATTGGTTACTTATAGTTCCATCCATCCATCATCCTTTCAACGTCCACTGCTGGATACAGGCCTCCCCAGGAGATCGCCACAACATGTGTTTCGCTTATATGGGGGATAGTGCCGTAATCACCACCCTTGGTAGGCGGGTTGGCGATCGTTGTGGATGTTGTTAATACTCGAGGGAGTGTTGCTGCCCACTGCCCCGGTTTTTCTTCAGTCCGCTCTTACGACTCCCATGGGTGGAGAAGGGTGGGACAATTCTAAAGCCGGCCCTACACGGCAAGTACTTATAGTTACTACTTGTAGAACAAATAACTGTATTGAAGGAAGGTGGAGTCAAAAGTCTCCGGAACCAGCGAGCTGGATGAAAAGAATTATGAATGTTGATGAGGAAGCGAGAGATGTATGCAAAAATAGATTTCTTGGCACTCTTTTTACTCTGCTTATATCGTAAGAGAGATAGCGTCGACTCTTACATGACCGACAAAAAAAATGTTATATGAAAATTGATGACTACAAGTAATCTGGGACAGTTTAGATGTCCAAAGCGCTCCCGTTGGAAATGGGATTCGATTCCAATCTCACTCACAGTTAACTTTTTTCATTTTATTCTAATGCTAGCCTTTGCTCCCGGCTCCGCTGTAGCCAAAAGCTAGCTTTTAGGTTGTATCTCTGGTTCCCTATGTAGAAGCGAGATAAATCGTGTACAACTGGTAAGTCTAAGTTGCATCAAAACCCATTCAGTCGTTATTACAATAACGACTGAATGTGAAAAAAGAGAACTTTAGAAAGTTTTCTTTTTCCATATATTTCACAAATAATTTGTTCTTTAAAGCCTTATAATAGTTACGATGAAACACTTCTAACAGCGGTTAATATTTTCGACACGCTCTCTTCATAAAACAACCGTTCAATTCACATTGACAAGCCTGTGCACTATGTTGCATACTATTAAGCTCACCATGATATCATCACTAGTCATAAGTCAACATAAGACATTGTGATATCCTTTTTGAATAATAAAATTATTGTTGAATTCAAATTTTAATGTAACCATTTAATGTAGTGGTAGAACCATGTTTATCACAGCTTGAATAAGCCAGGTTCGACCGGTGAAATACAGACTACTACTGTTGATTTACGTATGTTTAGTGAGAGCGCCGTAGGCCTGTATCCCTCCTCCAGTGGCCCGCCAATAAAGGCAGAGAGACGGCAAACGGTGGGTTTCTTTAGTGGGTGAAGGCCCCACACTACCCTGTTCGTTGCTGTTTTTTCTCACCTTAACAAAAAAAAGGCTATATCCCTCCTTATTCCCCCCCTATTATCACATATCTCCACCTCCTATAACTTGGAGAGTTGAAGACACGCGAGTGATGCTTCTGGCGTTGCTAGCGTCTATAGGCTAGGTTAAAGCGCGGGGAAATTTAAGTACGCTCTAACGCCCTATTTTTTCATAATTAGAACAGTTGGAATTGCTAGTAGTAGCATTCTTAAGATCTCTTTAAATACTCATTAGCAAAAATACTAATTCCAGCACCTTTTATATCTATATACAGCCCTCCAATACCCAGTGTTGTGTAAATTCCCACGCAATTCAAATATTTCTGTGAATCACAAATAGTGTGGGGAATGTACCATATTTCCAATGACTTTGTGTGTTTGTAAAACTGCCCGCGATATGACGATTATTTACCTACTACGATAGAAAATTTCATTTGGGAAAATACATTTTTTTCCGTGTGGTGACGGACTAAGAATACAAGTGTCACCACCCCATCCTTTCCCGCGGTTGTCGTACAAGGAGACTAAGGGAAGTAAGCAATTATCACCCATTGCATTACTGGTGATAGGGCTGGATACCAAGCGAGAGTACTCACTTGCTATCGGGCCCGAACGGGTCGGTACCTACCACCGACTCCTGTGTGACCGGTCATGAAGCACGTCAGTGTGTTTTGGCTGTAGCAGAAGATAGCCGTTTATTCTTTTATTTCATATCTGGGAAAAGAAATGGTGCAGAGCGGCATGACAATACTCTCGGTATAGTTGAGTCCATGAGCGACGGTTACCACTTACCATCAGGTGGGCCGTGGCTAGTCTGCCATCCTTAGCAATAAAATAAATAATTTAATGAGATGCTGATGTATAATTCTTTGGATAATCAAACTAAATATCTCTGGTGTTCCCACGGGCTGACTTCGATCCTATCATATAATAATATTGGTAATAAGAGTTATTTATGTTGTAGCATATAAATTATTCAATAGTGATGTGAATGCTTCGCGCGTGCAGCGCTTCCGTAGATCGACCGCCCGCGACTCCGTCGCCGGCGCGTCTGCGCTCGCAAACATTAGTAATATTAGCACATACGGCGCTAAAAATAACAGTTAAGTAATTCGTGTTCGATATTCAAGTGCTAGACTTTTTTAAAATATGGTTTTAAATGGCATTAATAGCTGGTGATGCTCACACTAGCATTTTTTTTATTATCTGTGGATTGCTGGTAAAAGTAAAAGCATGTGCCCATTTACCATTTCCATTCAACCTAATAAATGACTTCGTTTTACTATTATTTTCACTAGGAATAATTTACTCGTTTAGTGTTGTTCTGATCTGATAAGTTTTTGTAGACATTTGCCTTTTCATTGGTTAGGTAGTGCATCACGCAATAGTACATTGTTAGCCTAGGGATGAAAGCAACCCTCGAACTATTGGAGCCCTCGCTGCGCTCGGGCGCCAAACCCCGTCTCGGCACTAAATAAGTCTTTATCCCGAGGTAAACACTGTGCTTTTCATTACAAATACGAGGAAACTAAAAATAAAAATTATGAATTAGCTAATGAAAAAATGGGAGACTAAAAAATTTAATTTGGAATCGCCATTTGCCCGCCGATTTTATTTTTTTTCTGTGGCCTGTCAGCTTATTCAGTCATTATTTTTCATTTTAATCATTGAAAAAAAAATATCTTCGTTTTTTTAAAAGATATTTAGTTGCAACTATATTAAAATAAAGTCATATAAAAAACAAATTCATTAATAAATACTTAACTTTATGTTATTTCAATTTTACATCGCGCTGTAATTGACTGGCTGTACAGAAAATAGAACTGTTTTTTTTTTATAATTGACAGCTGAGCTGTCAGTTGAAAGTAATTCTCCCTAGGGCTGAAAAGTATTACTTTCAACCCGCTCCTCAGCAACTTCAGGCCTACTTTCAGAGTATGAGTAATGAAAAAACTATTTATTTTAATGAAACTTTTTGAGGTACCTTTGTCGTAAATCTGAAATATATAAACTAGGTTGCTAGGGCAATATCTAGTTAATAATACAGTAACTAGCATAATAAGTTTATATAATTACAAACAATTGCGAAAATCTTGGACAACATGCTCGTAAATCCTCGTATGTACTTACGAGTATATAAAATTGAAGAGGGATATTATTATTTCAATTAATCGTCAACGTTTTTCGAAACCTTACTACTAAATGTTTCTAATTAGATTAGAATCGCTAAATTATTGTATACATAAATCAATTTTCTTTCTTTTTTTGTTGTGTAACAAATTGTAAGTTTGTTATATCTATAATAAGTTTGTTATCTAACTGCTCTCATATGACCAACTGGTACGCCCATTATTTTATAGGACACGTACCTAGTATATATTTAATATTTAAATTTATTTGACAAATCAACAAACGTTTTAGTTTATCAAGTTAATTGCTTAAGATGTAAATATTTGGTGCTTTTGTGTTAAAAGCTTTTTGCATGAGATAAATTATTAGATTAAAACAGAAGGGATCAACACTATTTCGTATCTTCTTTCGTATTCTATATCCTTCCATCCATCCATCCATCAGCCTTTCAACGTCCACTGCTGAACATAGGCCTCCCCAAGAGAACGCCACAACGAGCGGTCCCATCATGGGGGATAATTCCGTAATCGCCACGCTTGGCAGGCGGGTTGGCGATCGCAGTGGATGTTGTTAATACTCGAGGGAGTGCTGCTGCCCACTCCCCCGGTATTCCCTCAGTCGGCTCTTACGACTCCCGTGGGTAGAGAGGGGTGGGACAATTCTAAAGCTGGCCCCACACGGCCACGTCTATATCCTTAATACAGGCTAATCTGTTAGCCTAGCGAGATTATACAGGACCTTATCCACCACATTTTGTCCGTGTGGTGACGTACTAAGACTACAAGTGTCACCACCCCATTATTTCCCACGGGTGTTGTATAAGGCGACAAAGAGAAGTAAGCAAAAAAAAATGCTAAAAAAATATATAAAATATCAAAATATTTCTAGCGCTGCGTCATTGTTTGTTAAAAATCTTAATTGTAAAATTAAGTTTACTTGGACGGTATAGTGTATGCAAATACTTCCGACAGAAGGCACAGGCGTCACCCAAGACGTTAAGAATGAATGTGTTATCTTATCGCAGTCCCGAGCAATTGGCACAATGGCTGAAATGGCAAAGCATCTGGACCAGGAGATGCAGGTTCAAATCCTATTAGGTTTGATTTCATATTTTCACACTTTGTGTTAATGAAGACATCATTTATGCGGAATGAAAAGTGGTGTATGTCGTTTTTTTGGGCTACAGACTATACATATGAGGTATGCAAAATGTCTTGATGATTGATTCAGTAGTAACAGCATAAAAGCGTTACAAACAAACAAATAAGCTCTCTTTCGCATTTATAATATTAAGTAAGAGCGAATTACACACAGCTTAGTCTAATGTTTTATTTTTCAACAGATCCTACAAATATTCTGAACTACTTATCATCATGCCATCTCTCTTGTGGGGTAGGTTAGATTAGGTTAAAGAGAACAAAATGCCAAAGGCTGTAGGTATTCTTGCATACATTTCTCGCTTCCTAAACATTCGTAATACTCTTCATACACGCTCGCCGGTTTCGGAGACTCCTGACTCCTCGTTCCTTATACATGACCGATTTGGTCTAGGTAGGTGAGTCTCGGTCTCCCCCTGCACCTAAATCCCTCCACTTTTGCATTGTATATCTTCTCAACATATATAATTATTATATTCTCATCATACGAATGTCTCGTCTATTATTCGATTACGGAATATAAAATCGGATTATAACCATGCTTTAGTCGATCACGTCATTACGACACACGCGAAATCGCTTATGGTCAGATGAGTTCATTGTGTCTAGAGTAAGTGGGTTGCGGGATGACAACAGAATATGTTAGGCCAAAATTATTAGTCTATTTTTGATAACTGTACTTATAACGCTATAACAGAATTGGTACATTGAAGACATTTTAAAATATATGATATAGCCTATGTGGGTGTCTAAGAATCAAAAACATTTTTTTAGAAGCTTTGCCTGTTTAACTGTCTGTGTATTGGAACTGAACGGATTTTCATGAAACGTTTTTTATTTGATAGCTATTGATTACACTTCAAAAACTTTATTCTATGTATTAAACACAAAGTGCATGTCAAATGCTAAAAATATATATATAAAAAAAAACTTAATATTTATTCTATGTTTTATACAGCTACTATATCGGAAACGAGATATAACCTAAAATCTTTTTTCGCGGGCAAAGGCTAGTTAAAATATAAATAGTTAATTGATATTTTAGGTTAAAATTATCCGCATTTAAACTAGTGATGAAGTTCAATACTAAAGCGATAATTATGACAAATTCATAACAGTCGATAAGCATTTACTACAATACAATGATAATAAAACGTAAAAGACTAAAACAAATAAATCATTTTAAATATTCACGGACATTTGTCCACACAACGTCCTCTGGCCCCAAACTAAGCTTAACGCTTGTGCTATGGGTACCAGATTACTGATATAATACATATACTACTTTTTTTTGTAAATACATATCTTATATATAAATATAATAGATAGAAAACACCCCTAGACGCAGTACGAATATCTGTGTTCATCACACAAATAATTGTCCTGAGTGGGAATCGAACCCACGACCTTGTGCATGGAAGTCGGTTACACTACCAACTACGCCACGAGGCCCGTCAAAAGTTAATTAATAACTTGAAACAACATACTCGGTGCATGCCGAGGCATTTGTGCAATCAAATCAGTCTAATACAGAAAATGTAATAACGCACTCACGTGGTTCATTATATATTCTTAGTTATCTGCTATATATATCAGTTTAATAGTACCTGGTTTACGTGAACTTTTCAGCTGCATAACAACTGTATAAATCTGTACATCCGTTCAATGAATCACGTCAATAAAACGAGCATTTAATCGTGTTAAATATAAATCTGTTGGAAAAACTAACACATTTAGTAAGTAGGCAAACGATGCAAAAAATATATGTTTCACATTTGTTTCGTACAAGCCAATCTTTCAATAACATTTGAAATTGAATGGCTCTAGGGTTGTCATTCGCTTCGGCGGGCCTCTGAAGTAATCCAACACAGTACCAGTGGCCCGTCAACAAAGGCGGAGAGACGGCACACGGCGAGTTTCTTTGGTGGGTGCGGGCCCCACACTAACCTGTTCGTTGCCCCGAACGACGGGGTGTGCGGCTAGCTACATCTATACCCGCCTAAATAATAAAAAAGGCTTGGCATTCGCTTATGAAAACCAGAAGCATGGAGTTTACGTCATACGCGTCTAATAGATCTCACAGTTTATTGTGAGTATAAGTTTTTGATTCATAACTTTTTTTTGGTAAGGCGGGAAAAAATTTTCCTAATCACACACCCCGTCGTTCGGGGCAACAAACAGGGTAGTGTGGGGCAACAAACAGGATAGTTTGGGGCAACAAACAGGGTAGTGTGGGGCCCTCACCCACTAAATATACCTGCCGTGTGCCGTCTCTCCGCCTTTATTGGCGGGGCACTGGAACTATGTGACATTACTTCAGTGGTTTAAGTGATAGCCTTGTGGTAAAACCAAAGGGTGAAAAAACAATGGTATCGAGTTCGATCCTACAAACCTACCCAGCAAATTTCATCGTCATCGATTTATTTCTTTAACTGGGATTGGTGGATCCATATCCACATATCCAAAAATCTAAACATAAATTTAAAATTATAGTTAATAAAGACATTTATAATTTTAGTAGGATAGATAGAACGATATTTTGATCTGTATCTATGTGCTCTAGAGTGCGTCGTGGGCATCGTCGTAGACAAATGTGATGTAGAGATTGGGTATGGCCGTCGGTCGCTGCGATGGCCTAGCGGTCGAGAACACTTCCCCGGATTAAAAGAGACGCAGGTTCAAATCCTGGTCGCAGTAAAATTCTCTTTTTCCACATTTTCACAAATGATTTGTTCTTTCTGATAGAACGATGTTATACACACTACCTTGTTCGTTACCCTAAACGACGAGGTGTGCGGTTAGGTACATTTCTTCCGCCTTAACTAAAACATAGTGCCTGGTACATTGCTCACATTCCTTATTAAACACAATACGTTCGTTAATTTATTCAAATGAAACTATCCTAAACATAGCAGCCCTATTTGTAAAGTTTTCAAAGTTCGTTGATATATTAGTCAGACTTTTAGTGTTCCTACGCATGTAGTCACGATTGAAGAGGTGAATGCCTCATCTCAGACCACATAAAATACTTGCAAATCTATGAGAGTGTTGCCCCTAGGCATTACGATTACATGTATGACAAATCTAATGGACAGTGTTGAGAGAAACGCTTCGAAATGTCTAAATATTTCTACAATATTTACGCGAGATGTAGGTAAATAGATTATAATATTTACAACCATAGTTTTAAATACACGATCTCTATTACATTAAGTATTGCTACATAGTGTGTTTAATCTAAACATAGTTCTCAGTTAATCTATGTAGCAGATAGCTTTACAGTCCAGGCTGTCAATTCATTCCTTTTTTTTTTTTGTTTAGACGGGAAAAAAATTTCCTTACCGCACACCCCGTCATTCGGAGTAACAAAACAGGTTAGTGTGGGGCCCTCACCCACTAAAGAAACCCGCCGTGTGCCGTCTCTCCGCCTTTATTGGCGGGCCACCGGAACTATATTACATTCCTTCAGTGGTGTCAATTCATTCCTAATATTTATTATTTTATTAATATTTTTATACACAATTACGGCTAAAATATTTGCCCAAATCCGTGTCCACTTAAGCGGAGTTTGTATACTATTCTATTTGTAATTGGATCTACTTAACTCCGCTGCACTCCTCCCCATATTGGTGTGGAAGCGAGATGGTGGGCTTTATGTGACGAAATCTTATGACGACGGGGTAGCCTAAGGCAGTACATATTGTACTTAACGAATTGGTTTTTTAATTGCAGAGTAAGAGGGAGGGGGGTATTTTAGTAGAATTTAGCATGATATATTCAATCTCCAAGCCGAGGTGCAGACCCTCGCGCGGTATATATCGGGCATTCCAACATTTTTCCAAAGTATGAATATTTTTTTGTTAATGCGGGAAAAAATGTTCCCAACCGCACACCCCATCGTTCGGGGCAACGGAAAGGGTAGTTTGGGGCCCTCACCCACGGCGGTCCACTGGAACAATGTTACATTCCTTCAGTGGTGACAAGAGACCCCTACACAGTGGCATAGTAATGGCTTAACAAAAACACATTTTGAACAACCCAGAAACCAAACTCATACCTAGACCTAGATACTAGGTATTTCTCCAATGAACAAAAACATTTTCGAGCAATCACGTATAGGACGGCGCAGTGTACGACGCCGACGACCTGGTCAATATCGTAGTCAGTCTATGGATGCAGGCGGCGTAGGACCGCTAGTTATGGTGCTCTGTGGACGCCTATATCCAGCAGAAGGCTGATGGATAGATAATAGAATCAAAACGTTAAAAGAAATATTTAAATATTACGCCAGTCCTGCTAGTATGAACAAATCTCAACGTACGACTTTTTAAATTAAATATGTTTGGAGAACAATGGATGATTTCAACACATCAACATTTCATTCTTGTTTTCTGTGTAAATAAAGGCATGAGATTAACTATTGTAGGGCGCGAAAGTCGTAAACTTAATACGCGTCAAAAAAACTTCAAAAGAAATTTACATTGTGGAAATTGCACAATTTGAGTTGCCGTCTAAACTAACACAAATATGTGTGTCGTGTATCTAAAAGCATCTGCCTATCTTCTAAGTTAGATGTCAGTATATTTAGCTGTGTGGGGCCGGCTTTAGAATTGTCCCACCCCTCTCCCCCCATGGGAGTCGTAAGAGCCGACTGAGGGAATACCGGGGGAGTGGGGAGCAGCACTCCTTTCGAGTATTAACAACATCCACTGCGATCGCCAACCCGCCTGCCAAGCGTGGCGATTACGGCACTATCCCCCATTCTTGAGGAGGCCTATGTCCAGCAGTGGACTTTAAAAGGCTGATGGATGGATGGATGGATATTTTGGACGTTCACATCATCTATTGTAGGACGTGGGTCACCTCAATTTCCGGCCTAAACGTCGTCTATTTAACAATACTATCGGCTTGGACCTGCCTACTGAAATATGAAGGAAGTTAGGTGACATATTTGGTTACTCATTTGATGGCGATCGGCTGAAAGTTACTTAAACTGGTTCTTTATTACTTAATGATCTGTATCTGTAGTATTATAAAGCTGTAACAGAGCTGGGCCTTCACATTGATGATATTTGTGAAAAAATTGCTGTATGAACCGAATACAGTTTTTGTCCATTTATCTGTTTATTTGTTCGCAAATCACGCAAAAAGCAGTTAAATCTGTGATATTCATCAAAATATTAGTAAAGAATTAACGTATACCCATTTAATAAGTATTTTGATGAATTCGTTAATGTTAATTATCTTTAAAACGGAATTAAATGAAATATATTCCTAACCGCACACCCCGTCGGGGGTCGTTCGGGGCAACGAACAGGGTAGTGTGGGGCCTTCACCCACTAAAGAAACCCGCCGTGTGCCGTCTCTCCGCCTTTATTGGCGGGCCACTGGAACTATGTTACATTCCTTCGGTGGTCAAATGCTAAGCCTAAGCAAGTGCTTAGGTTCACATCCAGCTGGAATTGTTGTTTTCGATTACAAGTTTACGCACTATTTTCATTTATATGTAGTCAGTTTATTTATTATTATTATTAGTTCCACATATTATTAAACGATTTTACGTAGTATAATATACTCCTTGTATGCTGCACCAAGTACAAATAAAAATATACATCTTCACTGCCTACATTGAAAAAATACTGAATAACGCTTGCATGCGTCACCTTCCATTATAACAAAGAAGCTATGCTTATCTACAAGTTTGATATTATAATTAAACAATTAACACTAGAGCAATCTAAGCTCATTCTATGACGAGACTTCTTATTACACGAGGCAGTAATGGCTTAACATCATCATGTCACTAATTAAATGTTTCAAGTGTTCTCCTATTAAAATAGAAACAGTCATAAAATGAACAACGCCATCTATTGTCGATAATCAAATAGTTTTCGTGCAACCCCAAATTTAATTGAGTTAGCTGGCATTTTCCCCAGTAATTTACATTATAATTTAGACCTAGATCTAGATTCCTTTAGTTATTACTACAATCGAAGTATATTATAAGTTGTCTACATGATCTACTTACTAATTCATAAAATCATACAATCTTATTTATAATAGCAGAGGTTAAGCTAGTGCTTAGGTTGTATCTCAGATTCCCGAAATAACAACGTAATAAAATGACGTTTTTTAATTAAATTTAGTCCAGAGCTATCAAATAAAAATTGCATCAAAATCTGTTTGTATTTGCGTGATGCGCGAACTAACAAACAGGCAAAAAATCTAAAAATAATTGTTTTCTGTTCGGACACGCCTATATAGCCTAGCTACAGTATTTTTTTATCAAATATCTTTAATGTTGAGACATAACTCTGTCACAGCTTTATACCAGTTAGGATTATAAGCTTATATTATTATAGGTGATTTTGGAGTGTATTTCATAATAACTTAGCTTTCGTCAGCAACACTCTGAACTTATTATTCCTACTTCCTATTAGGAACAATATTAAGCTATGTGTGCTTCAAAATTATATAAGCCCAACTTTCGATTTTATTGTGACCACGATTGTCGAACGTATGTATCAATCAAAGACGTATTCAGTCGTTTACGATCAGTGATAAAACTTTAATGCGGTATACTTGAGTGACGAGATTACAGATGAGTTCTCCAGTCCTCTTGAAGCCTCGTTTGCTATAATAATTTATACTTAAATAGCTTTTTAAGTGCAAGAATATAGTTAGTTAATAAAAGATAGGGTCACGAACTTTGAATTCGGAAATCATACAGATATTTACAGAGATGAAGATTGGATTAGAGTGGTCACCTATAGACTGAACTAAACTTTGTTTTAAATACTATTCAGGTTCCGAGTAGTGGTATCAGTTCGACTCTCAGTCAGTAATTACAAATTGTCATTGATCTAAATTGTCACAGGTAAAATTCCTGATAAAGTCTACTTACATATAAGCTTCAGAATATCACCGACTGACAGCACACTGTGTGAATTACGTAACCCGCGAATAGATACGTTGAGGAGAATAAGGGTGCGTTTCCACAGACGCAGAGCTGAGGGGAGTGGAGAGGAACGGACCGTGACTTAGCCAATCACAGTGCTCGAAATTTGCACTGTAAGTGGAGTGGAGAGGAGTTGAGCGGACTTTCAAATATAACATATGAACACGCGGCCCCAACTTGGACAGAACGGAGTCGAGCTGGCTGTGTTGCTGAGCGAAGGGTAGCGGGACGGTGCCTTTTAAGCATTTGTCCGTGTGGTGACGGACTAAGAATACAAGTGTCACCACGGGTTTCGTATGAGGCGACTAAGGGAAGTAAGCATTTATCATCCATTGCATGACTGGTGGTAGGGCTGGGTAACAAGTGGATGTACCCGAGCGGGTTGCTACCACCATCTCCCATGTGACCGGCCATGAAACACATCGTTGCGTTTTGACTGTAGCAGGAGATAGCCGTTTATATTTCATTTCATATCTGTGAAATGAATTGGTCAGCAGCGGCTTGACAATACTCTCGGTATAGTCGAGTCCATGGGCGACGGTTACCATTTACCATCAGATGGACCGTGGCTTGTCTGCCACTACACGCAATAAAAAAACAAATTGACTCGTGCGCTACATTTTAGTTTAGTGCAGCTCTGCTCTACGCTCCACTCCGCCCAGCTCCGTGTTAATGGAAACACACCCTAACATAAGCCATAACATTTAAATTCGTTGGAACTGGTCTTCTAGGTGATTGGGAGTGTATTCTTCTATTCCACAACTAAATGAATAAATGATATCCCAACGTACTAAAGTGTTTAAAAATAATAATTTTATTGAGAATTATAACGGTTATTTATGATTTCGATTTTATTTGGTCTTTGCAGGATTATAAGTAAAAAAGAAACTTTGTGCCGGAACATAAATTTCACCCAAACTGAGACAGGATCTAAAAACAAACTTCCGTTGAACACATCAAGTAGCAGTTCAATGCACTGTAAGCTGACACATTAAAATTGGATACGATATTGTATCGGCTGGCGATATGTACGTGTTGGGTGTCCATGGAGCCTTTAGTATTTTAGATGTTTTAGTATTCCGAGATACGAATACGAATGTAACAAAAAAATAAACTTTTGCCTATAGTGCCAGAACAGCAAGTGGTCTGCCTGGTGACAAGTGGTCTGGTAAACTAATGCCTACCGGGAGGACAGTGATCTCTTTAAACTTCGTACGGAAAGGGACGACATAGCCGGGAAAACCTTTGTAGTTCATTCCAAAGCTTGCAAGTAAGAGGAAAAAATGAAAGCTGGAAACGTTCAGTGAGTTCTCTCAAGCCAGACAGCCCATCTAAAAGAAGTTGGTACCCTACAATAAACAATCTATTCAGCATTATATGTGATTCACAAAATTGTATTGACATCGTATCGTCTTATCTGTGATTCGTAGAGACAGGCACTTGATGTCGCAATAAGCGCTCAACCAATCACGATGATCTTTCAACATCTCTCAACCAATGACAATATCACGATGTGACCTCGATGCGATTTTGAGTTATCTGTATTTTAGCACTTGGCATGCTCAGTTACTTTAAATAACAAATTATTTGTGGAAAAAGAGAGATTTACTTCGAGCAAGACTCGCATTCGATAGGTGGCGCCGGTCGTAAAGATATCTAAAACAAATGTGAAGTGGAGATTGGGCGTCACCATTAGATCACTGCGATAGCTTAGTGGTCCAGAGCACTTCCTCGGATTGCCCATACAATACAACACGCAGGTTCAAATCCTGCTCGCACTGAAGCTCTTTTTCCACTTATACAAAAAAATTGTTCTTTAAAATAAACAATTTAGCAAACACCTCCGATGCAGACTATTGTTAGGTGTAGTGGCTTACATATCAATACCTCGTGCCTGGTGTTATGGGTTCGATTTCTTTAAAATATAAATAAATATTTGTGGATTGTGTAGTAAGAGTGGCTGTTAAACTACGCGAGTTAGCAAATGTGATAATGTAGTAGTGTAGGCGACACAGCCTAAATGATTTAACGTATGCAACATAATTTTTTTTTTGTTAAGGTGGGTAAAAATGTTCCTAACCGCACACTCTGTCGTTCGGGACAACGACCAGGGTAGTGTGGGGCCTGCACCCACTAAAGAAACCCGCCGTGTGCCGTCTCTCCGCCTTTGTTGGCGGGCCACTGGAACTGTTACATTCCTTCGGTGGGTGCTAGCGCAATACCCACGTCATTGTGATGTCCTATTATATGTTTATACGTCCCATTTTTTCTTCCATCTGCGAAAACTCGATTTAACGGGATTTGCGTAAAATTCTTTCTTAATGAATACAGTCGGAACGGCTTTTTTTAGTTTACATGCATTTTCCAGTCATGAAAAGAAATGTTCTATAACTTAACAGGTACAAGAGAGACTGACTGATTGCGCATTTGAAGCCAACAACCATTTGAATTTTTTTTAATGTGAACTGTAGTGTACTATGTATGGCATAATCCAACAATATCAAACTACATGTGAGTTTGAAGCTCGTGCAGAAAGCAAATATTATACTCTAATAAAGCTGTAACAGAGGTACCTTAGGTACACGTAAGATAATTGGGAAAAAAGAATGTATTAGGCTACTAGCCTTTGCCCGCGGCTTCGCCGCAGCCAAAAGCTTGTTTTTAGGTTATATCTCAGGTTCCCGATATAGTAGCGAGCGACTGTTCAGTAGTTTTTGCGTGATGCAGGAACAAACAAATAGACAAACAGACAAAAAATCTAAAAAAAATCGTTTGGTGTTCAGATACGCGTATATAGCTTAAATCAGTCATTTTTTCTCAAAATGTTAAATGTATAGACATAGCTGTGTTACAGCTTCATAATAGTATAGATTTAGGCGTCTCTGAATGCAATTTTTTTAGAATTTCAGCCTGTTTGTTTGTTTGTTGAGGTATCACGCAAAAACTACTGATCGAATTTTTATGAAACTATTTTTGTTTGATCGCTCTTAATTAGAAATATAAAACTGGTATACCTACATTTTATCCCGCTGCTGTATCGCGAACCTGAGATATAATTAAATACTAGTTTTTGGCTGCAGTGTGGAGCCGCTGGCAAAGACGACTAGCCTTTATAATATTTAGCTCTGAGCCTACTTATCTCTATATATCCACTAAAGATATTAAAGATATAGGTACCATTTTAAAAACTTCTATGTACAACGTAGTTTGTTCAGAGCAGGGTGTTGTCTTACAAAAACAATTCGGCCGCCTACTCGACAATCGACATCAAAATTAAATCGTAAAATCTTTGCAAATACGGACAGTTACGAATTTGAAAGTCTTAGCTAGCTCCAAAGCTATCGTATTACATGATAAATCTCTGCAGCACTAAAACAGCTAATCAATTTGCCCACTCGCCTTCATATTTCGTAAAAACCACCCACATGTCGCCTTATCCTTAGTCGAGTATGTCTCGGCTACCACACAATAACATTTCATATCCTAACGAATGAATAAATTACGTTATGTATATCAGTGACATGTCGCGTTATGTTACATGCATAAGATACAAAACGTCGTTAGAAATAAACGTTTTGATTAGAGATCAACGTGCTTAGAGCTCTCTAGACATATTTTATTTTTATTTTAAACTGCGAGGGCGGCAAACTAGCATACGGCGATTAGCGTAGCGTTTTTTTTGTAATGGCGGGAAAAAATGTACCTAACCACACACCACCTCGTTCGGAGCAACGAACAGGGTAGTGTGGGGCCCTCACATAGCATAAATTTTGACGGGCCTCGTGGCGTAGTCGGTAGGGTAACCGACCTCCATGCATGAGGTCGTGGGTTCGATTCCCACTCAGGACAATTATATGTGTGATGAACACAGATATTTGTACTGCGTCTGGGTGTTTTCTATCTATAATATGTCTGTATTTACAAAAAAAGTAATATATGTGTATTATATCCGTCTTGGCGTGTGGGGCCGGCTTTAGAATTGTCCCACCCCTCTCTAACCACGAGAGTCGTAAGAGCCGACTGAAGGTATACCGGGGGAGTGGGCAGCAGTACTCCCTCGAGTATTAACAACATCCACTGCAATTGCCAACCCGCCTGCCAAGCGTGGCCATTACGGCATTATCCCCCATGACGAGACCGCTCGTTGTGGCGTTTTCTTGGGGAAGCCTATGTCCAGCAGTGGACATTGAAAGGCTGATGGATGGAGTGTATTTTGTCTACAGTGAGTTCGCAACAGTAAATAAGTAAATTATAACTAACTTTTATTAATTGTTATGAGCAGAGCAAATTGCTCTAAATTATAAGACCACCCAAATTCATATGTACCTAATCTTAAATGGATAATGCAAACGAATTCATTGTTAAACGGCCATAGCGACTTCCAACAGTTTCTATGACACACACCGCTCGTCTTAATTGCAATTTAGGTTACATTATTAACTACTCTTGGGAACTAGGTCTCAGCTTAGCTGAAAGCACTAACAGTTTGATTTATGAGTCGTAACAACCGTCGTTTAGTCACAGTCTGAAATAGCCACCCCCATTTGGAAACTACCTATTACTTTTAAGCTTTGTCCTCATTCGTAAATTTGAATAACCTAAATTGTCCTAATTGTTGAATCAGTCGCGATTATCAATCTTATTGATTACTCCATAATTGACGTTGCATTGTTATAGTATGTAAACCGCGAACAAGACAAAAAAAAACAATTTTTCAACTCGGGCAAGCCATTTTTGAGTTTTAGAGAGACTAAAAAGTAATTAACAGTAATTAACTTTTATATATACGTACCTCCCTAATAGAGTGACAATATTCCAAGACAGTCGTTATTAAGGAGCAAATTCCAATCGCACGTCAGAGCCACAGCTCAACGAGGTCTGAGCTTTAGCGCATATCAGCTCCGACTGATGCTTAGCTAGTTTTATTACGTAACTATATCAATAAACATAATAATATTTATCACATGATTAAAAATGTATTACTTTAGCTAACAGTGCGGCTTGTTTTTGAGGTTCTAATTGCCTAGTTATTGGAATTTGCCCAACGCCGCTCCCACGATAGCTCAAACTATTAACATCTAATTAATTGTAAAGCACAGAAAGGTTTCGGAACAAACCGATCCAAAGTAGTAATGTACGAACAAGCATGAGTTACGTAATAAAGTGGAGAAATTTATTGTTAGTCATTCATTTGGACGAAAGCATTAACCGCTTGCGTTAGTCAATTAATATAACATTTAATATAACATTTCTGCTGCTAGGTTTCTTGCTACGCTAATTAACAAGTTGTGAGTTCAAAATTTATCCCAAACATCCGACTCCACTATTCCCTAATCCATCATCAGACCCTGCCGATGACAGTATATTACAAACACGTGGCCTCTGTTGTAACAATAAGGCATTTTGTTATCTTATAAATCCCAGGTGATGTTGCAACACCACTGAAGTAATTTCATACAGTTCCAGCGGTCCGCCAGTAGATACAGGTGGTGAGATTATTTAGTGGGTGAAAGCCCCACTCTATCCTGTTCGTTGCTCTGAGCGATGGGGTGTGCAGTTAGCTACATATTTTCCCGCCTCAACAATAATAAATGAAGGTGATGTTGCAGCGCCACTGAAGTAATGTCACATAGTTCCAGTGGTGCGCCAGTACAAGCGGAGAGACGGCACACGGCGGGCTTATTTAGTGAGGGCCCTACATTACCCTGTTCGTTGCCCCGAACGACGGGGTGTATGGTTAGGAACATTATTTCCAGCCTTAACAAATAAAATGTTGCAGCATCATCTCAAGCAGTAGAATTCACATAAATTATGTCGTATATTATTTTTAAAAAGTATTTTTTGTTTTTTAAATGTATTTAATCCTGGTTATAACAAAGTCACTCTGTTTTTTATTGCTTATGGTAACAGACAAGCCACGGCCCCTGGTGGTAAATGGTAACGGTCCCTCCTAAGCTCAACTATACTAAGCTCACCATTTCATTTCGTGGATATAAAATCAAAGAATGAACGGCTATCTCCAGCTACAACCATAACACACCGAGTTGGCGACCACACTCTTAATTCTGTTGACAATTATTTTTATTATACTAAAAAAACGGCTATTTATTGAGTTTAGATACAAATTACCGCCGGTCAAAACAGTTTAATTTAATAGAACAGTGAGTAGCAAAATTGGAAGGCGTTCCCGCTATAAATCACGAATTTTCCTTGTCTTAAAGAAATAATTACGGATTCGAAGATAAACTGGATGTTCCGTATACCATATTTTTACTCTAATTGGTCGCTATGAACAGTTTTTGTATGTGCTAAATTCATCAAAAATATAAGATCAAATGATATAAGTACCATAATGTAATCAAATAATAGTTTCATCGAATTAGTTTCTAGAACTACAATGCAATGCGCGTCTACGACTGCTATCGAATAATATAAGAAAATTAAAAACTAATTCGATACTGCGTATGCTGGATGAAAAGGTACTCATAATCTATCGATTTGACTTTGACAGTTGACATCTACGAGTGGCAAACCGAATAATTTATTCGCCTTTTATTTTAAACTGGCAACTTGAGAGAGTTATGAATGTATTAACAATTACCTAATTGTAACCAATAAACTGTTACAAACCATAGCATTCTATATACGGTATTCGATCGCTTCTTAAGGCATTTTATTGGAGAGACCTAGGTATATCCAGCAATTTATGGTAAAAAGCTGATGGGTAACAGCAAACTCAGCCTCGCATTGCTGTGACTCAGTAGACAACTCAGAACAAAAAATGTGTGTGTGCACTTATGTACACGCATTAGAAGTTATACTTCTTTGGCGTAACAAGATAAAAATCTTTTCAAAAACGCCTTATCCTACGTTTGTAGAAAAAACGACACTAACAATAGAAAAAAGGTATTTAATACATTGAAAATTTTATTATAACGCATTATCTAGTTAAATAAAGTTTATTTAAATATCACAAAAAAACTAAAATGTTGACTGTAGCTAACTTCAGGGTGTCGGTTTTTCGTGACGGTGTGCGCGCGCATCGTAAAAATTTAGTCTCATAATTTTTCCCTGACGCGCCAAAAGAAGTATAACTTCAAAAACATTTTCGAAATTGGTTTAAATCTGAGCCATGTTATTACACATGGAATTTCTACATCTAATCTATTAGAACACATACAATTTAAGTGTCTGTTTGTTATGTCTAAATAACTGCTTTTTACTAAATACCTATATATCTTACCTATAACAAAATACCTATTTAAAAAAAATGTATGGCTGTTGTTCCGGCTAATTTCCAAAGCGATTTTTTTGACCGATACTGGTTTTATAATGAGTAAGTTAGGCTACTTTTATTCTGCCAAAATAATTAGGATTTCACACAAAAAAGAAAATAACCAAGCAGCTCGTCCAAATTATAAATAGTTAATCATCTCTATGTCAGCTATTTAAAAACAAATAAATATTCACGGACATTTCACGCAACGTCCTCTGGTCCCAATCTAAGCTTAACGCTTGTGCTATGGGTACCAGATTACGGATATAATACATATATTACTTTTTTTTGTAAATACATACATATAACATAGCATCACACCTGTATCATACATATAATAGATAGAAAACACCCAGACGCAGTACAAATATCTGTGTTCATCACACAAATAATTGTCCTGAGTGGGAATCGAACCATCATGCATCAGCATGGAAGTCGGTTACACTACCGACTACACCACGAGGCCCGTCAAATATATAATAAATAATCTACCAGATTAAACCATTTTTAAGGTTGGCCCCTAAACTGAGAAATTTAACCGGACATAAATAGGTCACGGGTAGACAAGTCTAGACAAATTTGATAGTTCTAATCAATTTGTACCGCGCTGATATAGTTGACTGATTCGGGCATCGAACCCTAGGCCTGCCTAGGAACTTGAACTTCTTTGTTTCGTTTATGAGGTTAATGGCTTATTGTTCGCGGACATTCCTATTAAGATAATGAAATGCTCATGGGATCTTTATAGGAGGAATGTAATAAACGCACAGTATTAAAAGGCCAGTACTTAAAAGCAAAGCATATCTTTAAAGAACACATTATTTGTGAAAATTAAAAAAGGCAGCTTTACTGCGAGCAGGATTCGAACCTGCGTTCCATCCATCTGCTCACAGTAAAGCTCTCTTTTAACACTTTCGCAAATATATTTGTTTTTTTAAAGTAGCTGAGCATGTCAAGTGCTAAAATACAGATCAAAATGAGGCATATCTTTTTAAATCCTATAGTATCTACTGTATGTGATGTGATATCAAAAGATTTGTCTCGGGTTCCGATGGTACCTAGTAAAACCACCGTATCAAATGCTAGGTTGCCATAGTATACTGCTCTTTAGTGGCTCATATCCCATTGGTCAACCATTTTAAAATCATAACGAAAATAATATGTTGCTTACAGTTTATTCTGCAAATTATACTTAACGCATGCAATTAATTTGCATATATTTTTGATAGTAATGCGATTACATAACGTTATCACAATCCTAGTAACGGCATGTTAATCAATAACTTTTGCTGAAGAAAACCACAAACCTCTGTATACTTACATATATTTACTAGCTCACCCGGCGAACTTCGTATCATATTTTTTTTTCGTGAATATTTTGCAATGAAATTATTAAAGTACTAATATCGCTATTAAAAAATAGGAGTTAATGTTAATGCACAAACATAAAAAAAAAATGTTGACTACAAAATAAAAAAAAATGTTTGGGGTGGATCACCATTAGGTATCACTTAGGGATATGAAAAATAGTTTACATCCTATTCTCAGACCTACTGAATTTCATAAGAATTGGTCAAGCCGTTTCGGAGGAGAATGGCGACAAACACTGTGACACGAGAATTTTATATATTAGAAGGTATATTTGTTTCTTATGGTATGGATATTTTTGTACAGATTATTCTGTGCTAGCGCGTGACGTAAGTACTTAAATTAGAAGTTGCTAGCTTATGCTATAAGCTAGTATTATAGTAAAAAAAATAATTAATAATCTACAAATCCTGTTTATTTAATTTAAATTATAGATAGAGTCCGTTTTTCATAAATAAAGTCCAAAAATATTCCCATAACAATCACTAGGACCCAAATATTCCCGAAATAATTAAAATGTCCTAAAATATTCCCAAAATAATCACAAGTTCTAAATGCAGCTTGTTTTTTGCCGACGTCATTATTTAACTTGACGGAGGCACGTCCCTCCTCGGGAGGTCTTTGATACCCCGTGTGTGGTTTCGTAAAAACAGCCGCGGGAAGGTTTAGGGTCGTTACATAGTAAATAGATTTATAATGAAGCGGATAGGGATTATAAGGTCCTGGGTGGCATGCATTTAATTTCGAGAACTGGGCTATAAAAAGAACAGCGATCGTATTAAAAAGTAACAACCATCAATGCATTTCCATTATCATCAGTAAACGTATATTAAACTAGCCTTTGACCGCGGCTCGTCACTAGTTTTTAGGTTAGATAAGCATTGCTAGTTTAAATATATTAAGTAACTAGTTTTTAGGTTATATCTCAGGTTCCTGATGTAGTAGCGGGATAAAATATTGTATCAGTTTTTAAGTCTTATGAAGAGCTATCAAATAAAAATGGTTGCATCAAAATCTGTTCAGTAGTTTTTGCATGATGCTCAAACAAACGAATAGACAAATAGACAAAAGTTCCAAACAAAATTGTGTTGTGTTCAGACACGCCTATAAAGCCTAATACTTACAGATATTTTTTTTTCTCAAATAAATGTACAGACGCAGCTCTGTTACAGCTTTATAATAGTTAGGAAGAACAGACCTTGTATATATGATAGATATAGGGCCATAGTTATTTAAAAGCATTACAATCTTGCTCTAATGTCTAAATAACAGATTTTTACTAAATGCACAGGAAAGTATATACGTTACATTATACTTAACAAAATTTTTGTCTGTCAGTATATTTGTTCTGGCTAATACCTGAAATGACTGGACTTTTTTTCACTAGGTAAATGTTTTCCCCCCCTCAGAGTGTGCTTCGTTTAACTTATAAAAACGCTATTATTAAAACGCTATATGTGGATATGTTTCAATGTTTATAGTTATAAAATAAGATATACATATTTTTATATAATCATTAATTTCAATGACTGAACTTATAATAAAATCATGAATTAAAAGTATTTTTACGGAATCTATCGCGTTTACTTGATTTTACGTTTATACCGACTTCGTGAATACTTGCTGTAACAGAGTAAAGAAGTGAATAATGTGTAATATTAGAGTAAATATCAAAAAGTATTATAAAATAAATTCTATTAAATACTATATGAACTTGTGTGAAAATCGCCAATTCATACAATATGCGCACAGCCGATCGTTAGGGAGTGACTCGCATTCTTAAATCTTTATGCTAATTTTATTATTTCGTTATTATAGAGATATTAAATTTTAGCCATAATCAATATTTAACTTATGATTAGATGGAATCATAATTCCTACAGTTTATAGCTTAGGGGTCGATCATTAATTACGTGAGGGTCGAAAGGGGGGAGGGGATCGACAAAAATCACGAAATATCACAGGAAAGGAGGGCTAACAATTTCTAAACAACCGAAAAGTGTCAGCTTAAATTAGACTATACTTTCCTTTATCTATCTATACTATTATAAAGCTGTAACAGAGCTGTGTCTGTACATTTAAGATATTTCAGATAAAAATGACTTTAATAGGCTATATAGGCGTGCCTAAACACAAAACAATTTTTTTTAGAATTTTTGTCTGTTTGTCTGTTTATCTGTTTATCTGATTGTTTGTTCGCGCATCACGCAAAAACTACTGAACGGAATTTGATACAACTTTTTCTATTTGATAGATCTCAATTAGACAACAACTTGTATACATTTTATCCCGCTACTATATCGGGAACCTGAGATACAACCCAAAAACTAGCTTTTGGTTGCGGCGGAGCCGCAAGCAAAGGCTAGTACTATTATAAAGCTGTAACAGAGCTGTGTCTTTCCATTTAAGATACTGTAATAGGCTATATAGGCGTGTCTAAACACAAAACAATTTTTTTAATTTTTGTGTTTATCTGTTTGTTTGTTCGCGCATCACGCAAAAACTACTAAACGGATTTTGATGCAACTTTTTTATTTGATAGGCCTTGATTAGACTTAAAAACTGGTATACATTTTATCCCGCTACTATATCGGGAACCTGAGATATAACCGAAAAACTAGAAAATTATTTAAACTATATTTTTTTTAAATTTATTTAAAAGAACTACTAGATGGATTTTGATGCAACTTTTTTTATTTGAAAGGCCTTGATTTGACTTAAAAACTGGTAGACATTTTATCCCGCTACTATATCGGGAACCTGAGATACAACCCAAAAACTAGCTTTTGGCTACGGCGAAGCCGCTGGCAAGAGCTAGTTTAAATATAATATTCTGAAATTTATAAGATATTTTGTAGTAATATAATACAGGCGATTTTTTCTTAGTCTCAACCTTACCACGTATCACCAGGGGGAGGAGGGTTAAAAAAAGACTCAACAACATCACGTGATTAATGACTTACTAGATACTACCCGCCATACTGTCCGCGTGGACTTTAGAGTTCAGAATAAAAATGCGTCTATTGCACAATTTTATTATCTCTACGTAAAAATCCCGTAGAACCTATCCATTTTTCCGACAATACATAATGTGTCCTCAGACTAACTAAAGAAATATAGAGACAGAGCATTACAAACAAAACTATGCCAAAACGAAACCACGAGTGTTACCAAAGTATGATTTAAAATTACCCCAAATTACTCGACGATTTTGTAGGTACGTTACGTACATGAATTCGTCGTAACACGTCAGTCTCATAATATAATATTCCCTGTATGATTTGCTGTAAACTTACTTTATACTTTTACTTCCTTTACGTTATTACACTGTTTCGGATTATCTTGAGGATAAAACTAAATGGGCTTGAGTTGCTACTCATTCATTAATTTTCAAAATTGTTGTATAAGATATAATGTAATTTTAGTTATAAAGATTATATTAAATTGTAATAAATTGGAAATTTAAAAAAGTGGCCTATGAGTTTCTTGCCGGGTTCTTCTCATGAAAGGCTTTACTACGGAATCCGGCCGCTAGTGGCGATTACAATCGCCACTTTGTTATTGCGGTTGCACTCGCCTCAGGCGCTCGTGTTAATTATTTTAATTATTAGTGTATTATTGACGATTTTAAGTGCTACTTAATAGGCCTATGAAATAAAGATATTTTTGAATTTGATTTTGAATACTTTCACACACACATCTTTCAAAAAGTAGATTCACTTTTTAGTTGACAATGCGGTGTCTTGGTGGCATTATATCTTTAGTGTCAGTATTATGTATTGATTACACGCAAATTGCTTTTCAAAACAACGGAATCCACGTTCCAATAAATTAAATGTGATAAGAATTGCAGAATTGATATAATTTTTCATTTAATATACGTCTTACGACTGTTTTCTGCAAGCCAATAACTCATGCAGTCTCGTTATCAGAAATTCAATGCAGCTTCACTATCGTTAGCAATACATCAATTAAACTTGACAGCATGTCAATTTTAGCGCTCGTAAACAAATATGGCGGCTGTTATGCACTGATATATCCAGGTGCTATAAATAAA
Source organism: Leucoma salicis (assembly GCA_948253155.1). Classification (NCBI taxonomy): domain Eukaryota; kingdom Metazoa; phylum Arthropoda; class Insecta; order Lepidoptera; family Erebidae; genus Leucoma; species Leucoma salicis. The sequence goes on from OX411821.1 coordinate 16,617,779, forward strand.
ATATGAATGTAAAAATAACCTAGTATTTAAACAATAATATTAGGTAATAGTTTTTTGAATGAAGAAGAAGAATTATTAAATAAGATCACATGATTGTCATGAAAAGACGTTCTTGTACATACCCTTTTATTTTTTTGTTTAAGGCGGGAAAATGTTCCTTGTTATGTTGTAATGTTCAATGTTCCTAACCGCACACCCCGTCGTTCGGGGCAAAGAACAGGGTAGTGTGGGGCCTTCACCCACTAGAACTACTACTAGTCACTGAAATAATATCAAAATTTTATTGATACAAATAAATAAAATTGAAGTAGGTATGTTGTAATGTCTAAATTACAGCTTTTTACTAAATGCATATAAAAGTATAATAAAAAACAATTATTAATATTTTTGTTAACCTATTTGTCTGTTCGTCTGTTTGTTTGTTCAGGCTAATTTCCGAAACTGAAACGTTTTGGACGAGATTTTCACTGGCATATAGCTAATGTTAAAGGAGTAACTTCATGCTACTTTTATTTTAGAAAAATAATTAGGTTGACTCGAAAAAAAAAACAAAGTCCAAGCGGATGGATTCACCGGTAGCAGTTAGTTATTAAATAAAAGAAAATAATGCACGTAACCACGTAAGTAATCACTATGAGTGAACTTGAACCCTTTACGAATCCGGTCAATTGCCAATTTATTACAATTTAATATAATCTTTATTTAAATTGCGACAGTAACTCATATTTTTCTCAGATTTCTAAGAGGAGAGTTAAATTTTATAAAATGTCCTTTTTATCAATAAATTAGGGGATTAAAACGAAAAAGCATTAGTACTATCCATGGTATAAAACTAACTTTTTAAAATCGTATGATTATCAATTCCTTTTTCAAATATATGCATCAGGGATCACCTGAGTAAATCTCTTGTGTCGCTCTAACCTTATTACATAAGCAACACAGTTCAAAATCGTTTGTTTAATATTGCTATAAGGTTATCAAACTTTATCTATGTCGTATGTAATGTGTACAGGTGCTGAACTCCACACACAGGGTCATCACCTCAGTCCTCATGGGAGAAGTATCACCTGCCTGGGAGCGTACCTGTGGCAAGATGCCAACCTAGTACCAGGCTAACAGGCGACAATAGGAGGTTTTTACAAAACTCACCTCGCGCATGCGTCCCATCTAAACTTTACCTGTTCTACTAAACGACCAAATAATATAGACCTGTTTCGTAGATGTCGAGAAAACTAGTTAAATATCTACTGAGAGGTCATATTAGGGTGGATGTTATGCTGACATATGCGTGCCCCCTTACCTGGTGTGAAGTCATTCGGCACGCGACTACGGCACGTGATCCACACGAGTTTGCATGAAATAGGGTTTAATCATAATTTCATGTTATTACTAGCCTTTGCCCGCGGCTCTGCCACAGCCAAAAGCTAGTTTTTAGGTTATATCTCAAGTTCCCGATATAGTGGCGGTATAAAATGTATACCAGTTTTTAAGTCTAATAAAGACCTATCAAATAAAAGAAGGTGTATCGAAATCTGTTCAGTAGTTTTTGCGAGATGCGCGAACAAACAAACAGACAAAAATCTAAAAAAAAATGTTTTACAAAAAAAGGTTTTTAATCCTTCAATATTTTTTTAATAAAACAACCCCTGCTTTATAAATGCAGTGTGCGCCTTTTTAATCAAACCAAACAAAGAGGCAGGCCACCTCTCAGGCTGTATATAAAAAGGTTAAAAAGAAGTAGATTATTCGCAGACGATAGTTTTTATTTTATAGCTTAAGTTTACTTCATACTTACACGCTTCATCGTGTCCTGTCTCTTTTTAGTCTGAGTGCAACAACCTCATAAGTGCAAGGTCGGCTCTCGCGCAATATTTCAGTAATAAAGAAGTAATTACGATACGTGGGTAGTCACGCCCTATCGATATTAACCCACCGGCCCTTATATTCTAGTCGTTTTACAGCTCATGTAATGTTGGGACCCGTGCCTACAACAATGATTAACTTTGTATTGCTTATAATGGCAGAGATACTGTCCACGTGATAGTAAGTGGTAACTATCACTGGTGGACTAAATATACTAAGAGTATCTAATGTCCCGCTACTCAAAATTTTGTTTTGTGTATGTGAAAAGAGCAGTAAAACGAAGGAGAGCAAAGACATTGATATCGAGTTCGATCCAAGGTTCCCCAAAAAAAAAACCATTGTTCTAAGGACTTCGACCTAATCCCTCTCACTCTAAGAGGAGACAGGCCAAACAGAAGGACAGAAAAAGGGTTGAAAAAAAATGTGAAAAGAAAGAATGTACTTCACAGTAATTGACACGGCAGATAATGGTACTGACGCGCTCAGGCTCGCATTTCAACCACGGGCCTCGTGGTGTAGTCGGTAGTGTAACCGACTTCCGTGCACAAGGTCGCGGGTTCGATTCCCACTTAGGACAATTATTTTAGTGATGATTACAGATATTTGTACTGCGTCTGGGTGTTTTCTATCTATTATATGTATTTATTTACAAAAAAAAAAGTTATATATGTATTATATCCGTAACCTGGTATCCATAGCACAAGCGTTAAGCTTAGTTTGGGACCAGAGGACGTTGTGTGACCTTGAATATTATATCATATTAATAGCCCTTTCGTATTCGTATCCTATTTTTTTTTCAACCAATTACTGTCCCATTCTGGGTCTCAGTTATAGTGAAAGGGGTTTAGGCCGTAGTCCACCACGCTGGCCCAATACGGGTTGGCAGACTTCACACGCCGCGGCGCCGTTGAGAAAATCTCTCAGGCACGTATGGTTCCTGAATATGTTTTCGTTCACCGAGCAGTGATAAATTGTAAACAAAATAACACACATATTCTCGAAAAACCTAGAATAGTCAGAGCTTTATGCCGTGACCTTGGACAGGGTTCGAACTCTATACCATTATCTTTGCAGTCTTTAGTTTTACAACTAGCCTATCACTGTCTGTATGTTAAAAAAAAAGGGTGTGTGTGTAAGTACATAAGTATGTACACGCGTTAGAAGTTATACTTCTTTGTCGTAACAAGATAAAAATCTTTTCAAAAATGTTATCTTACGCCTTATTCTACGTTTGTAGAAAAAACGACACTAACAATAGAAATAAGGTATTTAATACATTGAAAGTTTTATTATAAGTATAACGCATTATCTAGTTAAAAACTAAAATGTTGACAATAGCTAACTTCAGGGTGTCGGTTTATCGTGACGGTGTGCGCGCGCATCGTAAAAATTTACTCTCATCATTTTTCCCTAACGCGCCAAAGGAAGCATAACTTCAAAAAATTAGCATGACCACTCGGTCGCACTTAGTTTATGTAAAAGTACTTATATGTAATTAATATAAATTCGTAACCTATTACAAATAGTAATTTATGATTTTTTACAATACTACGAGTATAAGCTATCATCGCCATAATATACTCTGTATTATAAATTAAATAAAAGTTTTTAACAAAAAAAGCAACAGGGGGTACAGGCACAGAATAAATATTAGTCCGTACAGGCGTGATGTTTTATTGTGCGATTACGTAAACAATGCATTTCAAGGCTCAGTATTTTAATTTATATTTTAAAGAACAAATTATTTGTAAAAATGTGGAAAAAGAGAATTTTACTGCGAGCGGGATTCGAACCTGCGTCCCTTCCAAACCGGGAAAGTGCTCTAGATCACTAAGCCATCGCAGTTACCGACGGCCATACCCAATCTCCACATCACATTTATCTTTATGACCCACGCCGCCTATCATTGATGCATTTACATCCATTATTCCAATATAAAAAGTTTAATTTTGTAATTAGAATTTATACTATTTAAGGGCGCCTTTTTTTTAAACATTTTGATCTGTATTTTAGCACTATGTCAAGTGCTCAGCTACTTTAAAGAACAAATTATTTGTGAAAATGTGGAATAAGAGAATTTTACTACCGGAATTCAAACCTGCGTCCCAGCCAATCCGGGGAGGTGCTCTAACTTTATAGTACTTCCAGAAATGTTTTTTATACTGAAAGGTAATAACTCTTGACGAATGCCTAAGATTGTCATTCCCTGCATATGTTACGCCACATATGTACTACATCAATACTGTAGTACACACATTACATTCTACAACAATAGTAGTCCTAAGGACTTCATATTAAACTCTGTTTTAGTACTGTAACATGGTATTAGTGACTGCCAACACACGTATTGTTTTACCGCGTTTTACAGCTATCAGCTGGGAAATCTCTTTGCCTTGCTATTTAATTTCGAAGAGTGACATAACTAGGGCTATAAAGCCTTGTTGTGCTTACTAGGATTCCATAAACTACATGATCGTGCTCATTTTTTGTTTTAAAAATAAAATATGTACACAACATGTTAGTAAACTCCTCTGTGGTGCAGGCAGTGCAGCGGTAGTGTGAGCGATTGCTGATCATGAAGTCTCGGGTTCGATTCCCGGGTCGGACAGTGTTATTTAAGTTTTTCTTAAAAAGAAAATTTTCTCAGTAGCCCGGAGTTTGAAGTTGTGCTCGGTGGACGGCAAAAGGCTTTCCCCCTGTTACGTGTGACTCAAACATAGCTGGCGAACCGTGGGTGTGTGATACACCTCTGCTTACCTCTTCGGGGAATACAGGCGTGATGCTATGTTATGTATATATGATGCCAATGTTAGTAAATAACTGGACATAGATATTTTTTTGTCTACTGCTGTAAAAGCTTATGCCAAATCAACTTTTAAATTGAACTTTAAATATACACGATGGATTTATTAATATTTACATTTTATCTTGATACAACACATTATAAAAGAATAATTAAAATTTCACTATCATCATATATCATCCGTGTGGTGATGGATTAAGAATACAAGTGTCACCACCCCATTCTTTTCCACGGGTGTCGTATGAGGCGACTAAGGGAAGTAAGCAATTATCATCCATTACTGGTGCATTACTGGTGGTAGGGCTGGGTACCAAGTGGGAGTACTCACTTGGTATCGGGCCCGAGCGGGTTGGTACCACCATCTCCCGTGTGACCGGCCATGAAGCACGTTACGTTTTGGCTGTAGCAAGAGATAGCCATTTATATTTAATTTCATCTGTGAAATGAATTGGTGAGCAGCGGCTTGACAATACACTCGGTATAGCCGAGTCCATGGGCGACGGTTACCATTTACCATCAGATGGACCGTGGCTCGTCTGCCACTACATGCAATAAAAAAAAAACATTTATTTTAACTATATCCTAACTATACATGAAGTATTAAACATTTATGTCCGTTTCTGCTTTACTTTTTAAAAAATATTATAGTAAGTAGTAAAATATACGAGTTTAACATAGTTTTAGACGCCCCTTTGTAACACTAGAGCAATTTCAACCAAGGCATTGAATCTTAATGTCCTCAGTAATGTCTTAAGTCCTGATTCCTTTGATGATTTGCAAACATTACTAAGAAATGCGTCCTTTCTTTAAGTAAAATAAACATCCGTTTCTAAGGCTACATACTCACTAAAGGACATATAAATTCCATATTAAGTCTATCTCTCAATCTTAACAGCATATTAAAAAGTTATGTCGTAAAAGATAAAATCTTTGAGCCTTGACAACCGCTACTTAGGATCCAGTGTTACAGAAGAGGATAAAACGAGTTATTTTAATCCACCCCTCGACATCTTTCGACAGAAATACGAGTATACGCGATACTCACGTAAAATTTTGACTTGTGATTTGAAGCATGCTGTTTTAAATGCGGAGAAAAATATTGAATGTATTATACTAATTGAATGTATTGTACTAATTAAATGTGAAAGATTATGATGGTGTTTGTCAGATTTTGGGAAAAAATCGTAAGTAGATAAATGGGGCAATTGAAAACAATATTTTTAAAACATAAATTTGATTATATTGGCTAAAGTTTAGTTAAACGCTTTAATATCGCAGTAGGGTCCATAAGATCACCACTTAATAACGTCTACCAGTTCCAGTGGCCCGATAATATGGGCGAAGGGTCGGCACACGCCGGGTTTATTTAGTGGGTGAGGGACCCACATTACCCTGTTCGTTGCCCCGAAAGAGGGGGTGTGCGGTTAGGTACATCTTTTCCCGCCATAATAAAAAGTAGATAGATGAGGCATTTGAAAAAATCATAGTCGGAAAGAAATCCAAACGCAATTGTCAAGTTGAGATTGGGCGTCATCGTCGGTGACTGCGATGGCTTAGCGGTCTAGAGCACTTCCCCGGAATCCCGCTCGCAGTAAAGCTCTCTTTTTCTACTTTCACAAATAATTTTTTTTTTCATTGAAAACAATGTTTAATAGTCGAGCGCGTTAATATTACTGTAGGGTCCAATTAGCAAGCCACTGAAGGAATGTAATATAGTTCCAGTGGCCCGCCAACACAGGCGGAGAGACGGCATACGGCGGATTTCTTCAGTGAATGAGGCCCCACACTACCCTGTTCGATGCCCCGAACGACGGGGTGTGCAACCGCCTATGTATGTACCTAACCAGGTACATTTTTTCCCACTTTAACAAAAAAAAACAAAGGGTTGGAAACAAACAAATAGTAAAGGTCAAGAAAATCTGAAACTCAGAGATAGCCTACCAATCAAATTGAAGACAGCCAAATGAATGGTTTCGAGTTCAACCTTATGATTTAACTGGAAAATTATTTGCAACAAAAAATATACCTGCCCGGAAACAAAACGTGATCCTATGAAATTTATTCCTAAAACTGTACGGCTTGGGATTTAGTCGGTTAAAAAAAAAGTGATACGCTAATCATGGTGCTCTTTATGTATCTAAAATTAAGCGAAACCTAAACTCCGCAATTAAGTTAGACTAAATGGTTCAAGTATAACACAAAGCAATTAGTTTCAGTATGTTCTAAACTAGTATGAATTATCCACGAAGCGGCTAAACGTTTGATGTTATATGGACGTCAATTCACCAAGCCACAATAATTTATGTTTTAGAATATAAATACGTCAGAACAAATTATTTGTGAAAATATATAAAAAAAGAACTTTTGTGCGAGCGGGAATCGAGGTGCGTCCCTTCCGTGATGTGAAAATTGGGAATGGCCGTTGGTCAGTGCGATGACTTAGCAGTTAGAGCACTTCCCCGGATTGGACGCAGGTTCGATTCCCACTCGCTCTAAAAGTTCTCTTTTTCCACATTTTCGCAAATAATTTGTTCTTTAAAGTAGCTGAGCATGTCAAGTCCTAAAATATATACAGATCAAAAATAAATACGTCACTCATCCTACAGGAGCTTATTTCAGGATAAAAACCTTGTCTTTTTCTGGGTTCTGAACTATATATATGCTAAATGTCATGATTTACGGTTTAACAAACAAACGCACATTCGCATTTATAATATTAGTAATGGTCAAATAAAACAAAATCAAGACTGGCGAGTGGCAGGATGAAGCTGTCAGATATCGTTACAATGGGCACAGTGTAAGCCATATTAATTAAAATATCATATAGAATTACCAGCATAAAAAGTTGACATATACTTTTCCTACTGCATTATCACGGATTATGTTTGTATACTGTGCACTGTTGATTCTTCATTCAACATACAAGTCTCTAGCTAACGATAAGATATTGTAGGTATATATATATATATATATATATATATATATATATATATCTTATATTAATTAACTATTTTCCTTCCTTCAATTCCTACTTCCTATCATACTAAAGCTTCTTAATTATAACACATTTACTACTACTTAATGCTATAAATATTATATTTTAGATCTGTATTTTAGCACTTGACATGCTCTTTTTTTTTTTTTGTTTCATATCCCACGGCCCATCTGATGGTAGATGGGAACCATCGCTCATGGACTCAACTATATCGAGAGTATTGTCAAGCCGCTGCTCACCATTTCATTTCACCGATATGAAATTAAATAATAAACGGCTATCTCCACAGTACAGTCAAAACGCAACGATGTGCTTCATGGCCGGTCACACGGGAGATGGTGGTACCGACCCGCTCGGGCCCGATACCAAGTGATTACTCCAATTTTTTATCTATATTTTAGCACTTGACATGCTCAGCTACTCTTAAAGTACAAATTATAATTTGTGAATAAGGAAAAATAGTATTTTAGTACGAGCGGGAATCGAACCTGCGTCTCTTCCTATCCGGGGAAGTGCTCTAATACACTGAGCTACCGTACTATTTGTTAGAAATACCCATTCTCCTTACCACATTTGTCTTAACGACCAACGCACCTATCGGAAGCATTTAATGCATTAAAAAAATCACGCCATCAAATAATATGAATTTTAATTGCAAAATAAGTTTACTATATTGGATTAATGCATGTAAATGCTTCCGATAGGTGGCGTTGGTCGTTAAGACAAATGTGGTAAGGAGATTGGGTATTTCTAACAAATAGTACGGTAGCTCAGTGGATTAGGGTACTTCCCCGGATAGGAAGGGACGCAGGTTCGATTCCCGCTCGTACTAAACTTCTCTTTTTCCACATTTCACACATAATTTGTTTCTTTAAAATTATATTTGTCAGAGGATATCTAATTGCCTCTGTTAGTACTCTGTAGTAGTGTTCTCAGTTTAATAGATTTGTACAACATTTGTGAGACAATTTTGAGTATACTCTGTATAAAACACAGAAAATTAATCACCTTAATAAGGAGTTCTCCTGGCATATATCTTAAGGAGTCTATGCACCAGATTTTGAAGATCAAACAGACGTAATCACGGGCCGAAGGTAGTAATAAACATAATTAAACGGCTCGCCATCACCGAGACAAATCCTCGAAGATTCCGTGATACAGTCGATGCAGTGGTTACATCACTGTATTTTGTGGATACATAAGTTGGGGAAGTAGCACAGGGGCAGCAGTGAGCCTAGTGATAAGACCAAGGATTGCAAAGAGAATGGTATTTTGATCCAGTCACGGCACACACCTTTTTTTTTGTTTAGGCGGGAAAAAATGCTCCTAATCGCACACCCCGTCGTTCGGGGCAACGAACAGGATAGTGTGGGGCGTTCACTCAATAAAGAAACCCGCCGTGTCCCGTCTCTCCGCCTTTATTGACGGGCCACTGGAACTATGTTACATTTCTTCGGTGGTCGGCACATACCCTGACTTTTCTTCGAGAATATGTTTTTTTTTATACTACATGGGTGGCGAACAAGCATACAGCTCACCTGATGGTAAGCGGTTACCGTAGCCTATAGACGCTAGCAACACCAGAGGCATCACTCGCACGTCGCCTTCTCCAAGGAAAGGGATAGGAAGAATAATAAGGAGAGGATAAGGACGGGGTTTTGCTAATTATTAATACATCGTGAGGAAATCTGCATGCCTGAGAGATTTTCTCTACGGCTTGTGGAGTCTGCCAACTCGCACTGCGTCAGCGTGGTGGACTACGGCTTAAATCCCTATCACTGTGAGAAGAGGCCCCTGCCTAATAGTGAGGCAGAATGGGTAAAAAAAAATCACAGGAAAGCGAATTAATACAAAAAAAAGTGTACCTAAAACGCTACAACATTGTTATCTAAAACTAAATTCGTTCATCCCAAAATGTATATTAGCGCTATGAATTACGAATGTAAACTATTTCTACGAATCTTAAAGTTACAAACTATAATTGTATCTAAAACGAAAAAGCAACAAAAAAATATAAGTAAGTCAAAATAAGACTAATTTAAAAAGCACACTTCCTGTATGTATTTATATAAATTAATGTTCTGTCATACTTCTGTGTATAAGATAGTTCTCGAAAGTGCCTAATATTTTTATCACCAACAACTTAAGCTAATCCATTTACTGATAATTAAGCGACGCGACGCTATCGTCAAAGGGCTGCTACCGCATTTCCTTCTCAGAAGCAACAATTAATAAAGACATATATTTCATCCTTATACAGCTTGACTTTTTAGTTAATAGTAACTTGATTTATTTTTAGGAGAGTTATAGATTCCGGACCATACATAAATTAAATATACATCAAGGAATAAATTCTTAATAATGGGATTCTTCACCAACATAATATATATCCCTTTATACAGTCTGGGCTCCTGGTATTACCAAGACGATGAAAGGCCTCTGAACCGCTGAAGTGTTCGAAGATAATTTTGTTAGAAGATACTTTTAGAACGAAGTCACAGTCTTACAATGTAGGCTATTTTCTAAGGACCACCGAAGGAATGGTAACCATAGTTCCTGTGGCCCTCCAATAAAGGCGGAGAGACGGCACACGGCGGGTTTCTTTAGTGGGTGAAGGCCCCACACTACCCTGTTCGTTGCCCCGAGCGACGGGGTGTGCGTTTAGGAACATTTTGTCCCGCCTAAACTAAAAAAAATGCCATTTTCTAAATCGGTTTATATGAAAGTATTCTGAAGCTATTTCCTACCAATGATAATGGTACTGGGCAATCAGAAGCTTGGAGTAGTTAACGTTATTGACATAATATCCAAGTTTAATATAAAATGAATGAATTGATCGCGTTGTTGGCGATATGGAGTACTAGAGCGGACTTCCATGCTGAGATAACTCATCCGCCGCCCACGTTTGTATTGGTCAGGGACAAAATACATTGTTGATTCGCATTGAAATTATGCCTTCGTAGACATTATTCATTGCAAATATAAATATGTCAATGTGACATTTTTTAATCCAGAATATAATCGATACCAGGAGTTAGGCATTTTGTTCGGCAATATAAGGAATAGGCTCTACCCGATTACGTGGTTTATAGACAATTACGTAGAAAAACATTAGCTTTTATTTTCAGCGACGTAGGCGTAATTCTAAAAATAATAATAATGGTACAAATATATGTTATGTGCAATAGAACTCACCGGCTTGCATTATTGAGATAACACATAAGCCAGCACCCACGCAAGCATTTATTACTATTACTACAAGAATATAATCACATTTATAAGTACCTACTAATCATTTAAAATAGTTATTTCGATAACAGTGACCGTTTGAACGGCGTTTTATTACTTAAACTGTAATTTTACTTCTCGTTAACCCTTTGAAGTAAGCGATAATAAATATGAGCTTGTAAAAATATAAATCTATTAAATTATGTAGAGGTGAACAATCTAATAAGTTGTACAATAAAATTTCTATGGCACCGAAAATATAATGATCCCGCCTCACGCGTCTGGGATTAGGTGTGATTTACGGCATGGGCTCCTGGTACTTGGTTCGCTTCGTCGTACCTGTAAAGACAAACGGATTACTTTTTAATATGAGGAAACCTTATTTATAATATAATAATTAATACTATATAATTAATTAATTAAAAGATAATTAATTAATTAAGCAATGAACAGGGGTAGTGTGGGTGACTGTATTGATTGGTAGATCACTGGCACTGTGTGACATTACTTCAGTGGTTTAATTACACCCTGCACTAGGAAATAGTCCCTATATCGCGGGGATCTTTATAAACATACAATTTTACGGACACAAAGTGGGTACACTCATACACAAAACAACCATTTGTGGGCCACACAAAGAATTGTTCTGTGTGGGAATTGAACCCACAAGACAAGCTTGGGAGGTCGCTGCATCTAATAAAAAAGGTTAAACAGATACCTAAGCTTATGTGATTTTATAAGAAATTGTTTAATTTCATTCTTCAAATTTAAAAATGTAATAAAATACATATTAATAAATAAATAAAAAATCTTAAATGTACATTTCATTGTAGTATAATTTCCTCTCTCCTTAATTACTTTGTAAGGCAGAATAAAAAGAATACTACACACACTGTGCTTATAAAACTGTGAGCACACCCGTTTGTTTAGCGGACTAATACATTAATTGTTACACTGTATTAGTTTATCAAAAACTAGACACCGCCCGCGAATCGATCCGCTTTCACTTCCGAATATAAATCACTTGCAAAAATAACTATTTTACAGGAACCATCCATTTGGCCGGGATAAAGAGTGCATATGTCATTTTCTGACCTCCAGACTAGGGTATATGTATAGAAAATTTCATGATGATTGATTCATCATTTACGGCGTGTCAGCATAACAAACAAACAAACGCATTTTCACATTCATAATATTAGTTAAGTAAGGATTTAAGGAAACATATTATGTAACATAACAATGTATTACGATGAAATTACATAATAAAGTATTAAATTTAAATGTCAAATTTAACATAGACTAAAATTTAATGCAAATCATTTCACGTCGAATGATATAAAATAAATAAAACCTAGTTGTAGAGTACGCTAATTTAATTTATTAATGTGCAACACTGAAACTTGACGTCAAATGATAAAACGAAAAAGCTCAAATTTGAATTGAGAACCGGTACGCGACCTTGGGTAAACATACACGGCCATTTCTAACAACAAACACACATTGCAGTTGTTGAACCACTTATGTTATGGCACTTGTACGGCACATCTGTAGTTGTTGACACCGGCATCGAATTGTGACCGCTATGTACACATTCACCACTTAGCAACGTAAATGGCCATCGGAATGCACTCATTTTAATTTTGTTATGTAATATATGACACTAAGTGTGATACTATTTTTTTTCTGGTATGAGGCAGACGATTGTGAATATGTGATTCGCTGCGCTAACTCACATAGGATGGCTCCAAAATGAGATTCAGGTTTATTTAGATAACATAAATTAATGAATCAGACAATTGCAGCCCACAGCAGAACATAGGACTCTCCCAATTTATGCCTTAATTTACAAAATTTCCAGGTAAATCATAGTAATTCCAGGTAAATCATAGTAACATTACTTTTTTAAATTGTACTAAAGATTGTTAGATACTTTTTCACTCACTGTATTCTATCGCGTATTGTGTAGAGCAGCATAAATGTTCGGTCTGTAGACGATATTTAGGGTAAACAACATTAAAACGGCCGTCCCTGGATGGGTAGTTATTGGCCCAATAGATGATATCAACGACTAATTATTTAATTTCTTAACCATTAAGCAATTAAGAAATGTAAGACAAAACATTATGTTAGGTTCGACTAAAACCTCTAGGAGGGAAAGAGATAAGATAAATTTTCTTTCCTACTCTATCATTACCACCCCTACTGAAATGTTCCATGTGAAATTGTACCCACGTATGAGAATGTTTAGATACTTGTTGTTTGTTAACACAAACAAACAGATATATTCAGAATTGGATGTGTCAGTTATTAGAAATTAACGTACAAGTAAAGTACACACATATGTGTTAGAAAAAAATAGCGTTTGCTTAGCAAATTCTAATCTCTACACATACTCATGTACTAGGACGTCAGGACTCGGGAAGAAGTCGTCATATGTTGCCTCCCTATGAGACATAACACACGGTATAGCCATACACGCATCGCATGTCGAAGGGGTTGAGCGAACGCGGCTAATGTCAAGTCACACAGCTACAGTTACGCATGTGTGTAACATTGCTTAGGGGTAGCAAGTGCGAGTGAGGCAGCATACTATATTGTAGATCAGACGTTAGAAAGAGTTAGATATGGGTCACGGCTTGCAGAGACACGAAACAAGTTTGAGTCTGCGCATCTTGAACCTGTTCTAAGGGTGAAAGTTCGTTTACCGCTCCCGTGAGCTGAGACCCTGGTAGTTGTTTTCCATTTTAGGACAAAACTCTATAAAAAAGGGCAACCGGGGATGGGGACTGATGGACCGAGCTAATCGGACTTAGAAGTTGAAGGGTGCGTAGGTTCGTGAGTTACGTGAGGGTGTGTGAATATGAAATATGTAAGCTTTTGCAGTTGTGTGCGTGGGAATTAGATTCTTATATAAACGTGAGGTATATTTCAGAAACTAAATCTTTTTTCAAGTAATAGGTTATTTACAGCCAATATTCTTTGGTCTGTTAATAAACTTAATCTTGCCAGCAACGTCATCCACGTTGGCCTCAGAATATGAATAATTCACTTTAAAGCTTATTAATTATTCTCTGTGCAAAAATAGCTGTCCCACAGGAATCGTTCATTTATAGGGGTTAAAATGTAGTCTATGTACTTTTCTGAGCTCCAGACTATTTGTGTATAAAATTTTATGATGGTTGATGACGTAATTATGGCATGAAAGCGTAACATACAAACAAACAAACATTCATAATATTAGAAAGTAATAGTATTTATAATATTAGTAAGAAATACGATTGACTTGATGAAACTTTGCTATCATATATTATATCATAACCTTTTAACTTATTGGATATAAAAGACAAAATTATTTATTCGTTCGTCGAACGGTCTGGCATGCCTTTCGAGATTACCGTAATAAGCCTAAATTAGTTAGTTTATTAAGTTTTTTGGATATTTCTCATAATATAGAAACTATGATACTACTATTCAAAGTCGTTCTCAACAAGCAGTACCATTCCTTGCCATATTCAGATAATTTAATATTTTGATGCTCACAAAACGACTAAAAAAAATCATTCTAGTATAGATTCTATACATCACCTTTTATTTTGAGTGACTTGAGGTCATAGGCCCAATCATTGTAACGCATCATAGAACTCAGAACTGCCTAATGAGGTCGACCAAAGCTCACCGAACCGCGAAATACATCCATTACATTTCAACGATTTCAAAGTAAATCTTTCAATGACTTAATTTAAATGTACAAGCAATGACTCGTCTGTCCAATCTGATTGAAATATTAACATAGAAATCGAATCTATTTACATACACTTCGTTAATGATTAGGTCGAGCTGCGATGATTGGTACGGACAAAATAAAATAAGGGATACCTTTAAGATACGTGCATCTATAATTTTAATAATCGATCATTAAGTTATATGATCAGTCATGATCGATTTTAATAGATATTTCAAACACAGATTAAATTATTTTTACCATGTTTTATTAACTCGCTTTCTTGTATGCATGTCTGTCCGGGTGGAGTTTTGTAATTGATTTTAAACAAACTTCCCGATGTGTAAGATACTTGAAATTTAGACCATAGCTCAGAAGTGCACGAAAAAGTAAAAAAAAAAAAAAATATTTGTTATTCTGTAGAAACAGCATCCTGAAAATTCATACTTGGCAAATAGCTGTCAAAAGTTGCCAAGTATGAATTTTCAGGATAATTTAGAAAAAGTTAGAAATCTGTATGTGGTTTTATCCTTCATGGATTACAGAAATTGTTTTATACTTTTCAGTTCATTATAAAAACATGGTAAATTAAATATTTATATTTTGCCGTGTGGTGCCGGCTTTAGAATCAGTTCGTATTAATAAAAAGTACCGTTTAGAGGGGTGGGACAATTTTAAAGCCGGCCGTGTGGGGCTGGCTTTAGAATTGTCCCACCCCTCTCTATCTACGGGAGTCGTAAGAGCCGACTAAGGGTATACCCCCTCATATGAGCGAAACACATGTTGTGCTGTTCTCTTGAGGAGGCCTATGTCCAGCAGTGGACTTCGAAAGGCTGATGGATGGATGGATTTTATTATTATGGTCTAATCTGGAACTAAATAACTACTGTTGGTTCACGCTAATCTTTTGTGAGAGCTCAAGCAAGGCTCTGTCACTAGGATCTCATAAAAGGAAGCTTATTGCTGCCTGGTGACAGCAAATCCTTAGGTATGATATAGTTAATCAAAGAATCCACCACCAAAGTACTAGACTGTCCTTCGGTTTGACTGAACTCGGTCGGTGAGATTGGTCTTGTTTGATGTATTTTGCTACCGTGGTCTCCAAACCCTCCACTTTTTTCTCTAGTAGTACAGATAACCTAAATTTTCACCCTTCTACTGCCAAGCCCTATTTTTTAATAGCGATATTAGTACTTTAATAATTTTCATTGTAAAATAAATATTCACGAGAAAAATAATGGCGGTACGATGTTCGGCGGGTGAGCTAGTTTATCTATTAGATATAATTATAACGATAGCGGCCTGCCGTTCCCCGCGCATCACGGAAAAGCTAGTTGATAGATTACAATTAAGTTTTTTAAGCTTTATTTCTACTACTTGGCTCTTACTTAAAAAAAACTATTCATTATAGTTTTAAGAAACAACGATTTTTATAAGCAAGACAAACGATGTTTATTTTCTGTTAATATAATAACGAAATCCCAAAAAGTAAGTTTCAGCTAGTTGTGAATATAAAAAAATCTTATTCATCGTAACAATAAATTGGCTTCCTGGTAAATAAACTTTTCCTTTTCGAAGCACGTCACAACAAATGTCGCAATCAAAAGCCATTCATAATCTAAAACCTGTATCATCTATATTAATTAAAACTAAAAAAACTCCAAACTCAAATATCAATAGAACAAATAAAAACTTAAAATCGACACCTCTATGGCCGTATATCACGACCAAAAAAAACTTTAAAAGTAAAAATTATCCTTATAAAAGAAACGTTTAATAACAGGGTATCATAAAAAAAGAAAGTTTCCCTTTTTATGGAATGTCTTAAGCCGAATCCCTAAGGAATGTAACACTATCCCTTTTATACTGCGTTCTCTTTCTAACACACGTCAGGGCAAAAAGACTAGTTAACTTTTTGATTAATGGTTTGACTATTTTTTAGTCCTATGAATACTAATGTAATTAAATTTTATACGAGATCCTCCCATTTTTAAAACTATTTTTATTGTTTTTGTAATTGTAGTTATACCAATGATTAGAGTTATTATATGAATAATTAAGTATTGCCCAGTGGTCGCAATACTTCTTTGCAATAATCATCGGGATTTTTTAAGCACTTAACATACTCGGCCATTTTCCATTTCTAATGAATCATCAGTATTGCGAAATGTCTAATCTGTCTTTTATTTTCATATTGTTAGAATGCGATGGTTAATTAATGAAGGTTTATTAGCTAAGAGTCCCTTAAAAAATAAATAAAATCGACCATAATTATTATTGAAAATTTGTGAAAAGCCTATATGAATTTATATCTTTCCAAAACTTTCTATCGACAACACCAAAGCTTGTCTACAGCTACGATCCAAAAACATATAGTTTGACAGTCAGAAGAAAAATTAGTACTGAACTGTTTTGTTTGTCTATTTACGAGTATATAACAATTAAAACAACTTAAATAACAAAACAACAAAACTATTAAAACAAAATCCATTACTGCCAACTATTAGATCAGGGATCTCCTCTTAAATTGAGAGAGATCATGTAGATCTCCATTGATAATAGCAGTATCACTGGGTAGCGATCAAAGTACTCTAAGCTCAGTAATTAATACTATATACTAGGTAATTTGTTTAGTTAGACACATGAAATACCCTCTTCGAATGTCAAAAAAAATATAGTTTCGCCAAAACATGCCCGCCTATAGCCTGATGTAAATTCAAAAATGTCGTTAAACTTCAAAATTCAACACGATTCCATTTTCCAGGTAGATAAGACATTGGTACTACTACATATTTAATCCCACTATCGTTTACGTACCAGGAGAGCCAGTTTCTGTTGCTATCCGCTGTCATAGTGTGTAAGTTAAGTTCCCAGTTCGTTCGTAGTTGTGCCATCCTTACAACAACATGCGCATATATGCGCACAGCCCTGCTACGCGTTACTACCCTACCGCGGCAAAACGTGTTACTCCTATAGAGTTCTGTCGCCCTGGTAGATTCAGCGAAACATTACGTCACCATTTTGTGACGTTGAACTTTACTTTTTCCAAACATGTATAAAAAGCATTGACTGCAAACTTTTACTTACTTTGCTTAAAAAAATATCTTTATTATGCGAAAATTGTAAGTATATAGCGTATCAGGTAGTTGGTAATTTACCTAGTTAGGTTTTTTATATTATAAAGTAGTCAAAATTAAAATAAACTATGTAGTATAATGTCAGATAGCATGGTAACAGCTATTACAATAATTAATCGTCATATTCATACCTATTCCCAAAACTCCAGACCGGATAAATTTATAGATAATAAACATTTAATACCATACTGGTTGTAATAATAAATCGACACATATGAAGGCTAAAGATGACGCAACTTGAATAAACGCTAAAAAAGAACAAAAATAAACTGCAAAAATGTGTTGCAAGTTCGGGAAACTCGTAAAAAATTGTTCTAAACATCCTATATACCTTGCTTAGAGAAATTAGGCTAGTATAAGCAACTGGACAGCCAAGATTCATGGCAACATATGGCGGCATTCCTAGAATGCTATCGGAATCAAAAGAATCGGCGCTGCTTTATGCGCTTTTCAGAACAATTAAACTTTAGCGGATGTTACGGCAAAATCGCACGAATACTTTATACATAGAGGAACATACTAGCAAAATTATTAGAATGATATTTCTAAAAGAGCTCCGCTCATGGGCTTGCAATACTAAGAATGCTGCAAAGTTGTTATTTATAATACTTATTCCGATAAATTTAAAACAAGTAGCTGAGTATGTATTAAGTTTAATGAAAAACAGAGCATCCCCGTGACCTAATTCTATGCTAGACATGTTTACATTAACGTATTTTATTTATTTATTGAACTCTAAAACACTCGCATAGTTGGAGATGCCAAACAGTTATTAATTCAGAAATTATCTTCTGCACTTGCGTTATTATTCACTATAAAGTGAATATATTCTCCTGTAAAAACAAAAGCATCCGTTTTTAAAGAACAAGTAAAGGTTATTCAAATGAAAAAATCGAAACTATGTTCTAAAACAAATATAGACTCTACTACACTTATCGTAACAATTCGAACCCCGGGTCGAGCCAGGAAAAGTCATGGGGTTATTCCGTCCAGAAAATTTCAAAAGTAGCTCGGAATTAGGCTTTACCTGCATGGACTTTAAATTGGGCCTAAATATGTAATATAAATACAACACTCTGCGGTACATTCATTATCTCTATGCAAAAATAATTCCCACAGGAAGGAGCAATTTCTTCAGGATAAAAAGTAAGCCCTGCATTACTTTTTATCCTATATGCAGATCAGATTTATTAAAAAAAATATTTTTTCTTTGTAATGAGGATCGGTTAGTTAGTTGCGGAGTGAAAGCCTAACAAACCAACTCACTTGACATCTTACTAATCCTACTTCCTGTTGATATTATAAATGTGAAAATTTGTAAATATGTGTATATGTTTATCCGTCAATCATGCCTGAACTGGGCGGATTTGGATGAAATTTGTTTCGTATATAGTTGAGACACTAGATTAACCTGTAGGATCCCGAAAAAAATAGTTTCCGTCTATTTTTCGAAAATTACCTTTTCTTTGTTAAGGCGGAAAGGAATGTGCCTAACCGCACACCCCATCGTTCTGGGCAACGAGCAGGGTAGTGTGTGGCCCACTCAAAAAAACGCAATAAATAAACCCGCCGTGTGCTTTCTCTCCGACCGTATTGGCAGCCCAATGGAGCTGTGTTACATTACTCAGTGGTTTTCGCAAATTACTTAACTATGAAACTAGTTTGTACGGATTTGTACTACGGGAAAGAAGTAGAGACGTTCACGCGGTTGAAACCGTGGTTTATTATATTAGTAGGGATTATATGAGAACGTACATACAAACAAATACTTAATTAGAAGGGGATAGCGAACACTATTTCGTAAGTGACTAAATCGAGAAACTCTCCACACGTCGCACAAAATCAAACATTGACCCTAAGTTCATTCGAAAAGATATTTTGAAACCTTTCGATATATCAATGACTATATTTTTAAAAGTGCATTACACATGCACATAAAATTTCTCCCGGTGTGAGTTGCGCAAGAATACGTCCAGAGCCGTTCCTAATTTTATCGATATAGTGTTGTGAGTAACGATTATAGGCCATTACCTATCGAACCGCCCTAATTGGTCGATGAATACTGCATCGAGACTTTATGCTATATCGATAAAACTTGAAATATACTCTGATGTGAGTTAATTGAGAAATATTTTTTTAATTAAGGTATAACTTTGACTGATATCTATGCATAGAAGTAGCTATGGCAATTTTTGTTAAAGCAATTAAATGATAAGATTCAGACGTTGTGATAATAATTGGTAGTTTGGAGAAAAAATATTGTAACTCTGCGCTTTTTAAACGGCATAATTTATTATACGTAGCTAATTTATAATACTACAAAGTACAAACAATAACTTTGGCTGACTACACACGCACGCCAATTGTATGAAATTTTCAGTTCGTCCGCGCGCATTAGCTGAATCAGGCAGAATGAGTGAGATAGACGTCAGTCTAGAGATTAATCTCGTACTTAATTATATTTCGATTCGTTCGGCTCGTCTCGAATTCAGAGCTTGGAAGGGTTTAATTATCAAATATTACTATTTCATTTTGAATATTTAATCCTTGTACAGTATAGATATACATATATCCATGGAGTTAATTCTACGCAAAATCATTGCTGGTTAATTGATATCCGTATCGTCACTAAGGCTTGAAAATTAATGTTGCAGTGCATCCTAATTGCTGCACTGCGACATCGTTGCTGAATGCGGGCCTTATTGACACCCTTGAATTTGTGTATTTTATATTTTGTTACGTTTTTCTAGGATAAGAATATTTCTTTGGTGTTGTAGGGACCATGTAAGTACGAATGAGGTTAGTCATGTCAGCAGTTTAGCGTGCAAGCGAGAAGTATGTTAGGCGCTCGACCAGTTACTGCGCACTGGCCAGCCCGTAAACTTGTGTGTTAGATTTGGGGAATTTAATTAATAAGTTACTGAATAAATTAGTTGGTTTTTTGGGACTTATTGGTTTTCTTTATTCGCGTAGGGCCAGGTGCAGTAGCTCACAGTGCAATTAGGATCCCCACGCTCACTACAGTCAGGAGAACACGCACATTACATTCCACGTCACATACGTAGGTTATTAGGAACTAGGTTGTGACGTGAGGCATCTTACAGTATAATCACACATAGAAACTGCGGGGTATAGGCAGAGATAGTACGCACCCCACAGTTAGAGAGCACGCGTACCCCCCGCGTACAGTGGTGACCCCGACGTGATTTGAACACGCAACCTTCTGATGCTGAGCCTCGAAGTAGCGGCACTGCGCGAGGAGGTTAGTGAGCAGCGTCGCAGCGCTTCCCGGGGCCGAGGCCGTACACCATCAAGAGGGCGCTCGAGAAAAAGATCAAGAACATCGGCGGACCCGGACTGGCTATGCAGGTGGCATTTTCGATACCGGGCTAGAGCGACAAAGTGTGAGAAACCCTGCGCATGGAAGACGGAAAACTAGACGCGGTACAAAATACGGCGGCGGTGAGTTTTGTGCCGGGGATTAATCACCGTCTTAGCGTTTATGATAGAGAAAATGGTTTTAAATTTTTGGTGGATACAGGCGCGAACATATCAGTTATTCCTGCCACGAAGAAGCAGAAGTTATCAGCAGCACATACGGACTTTAAGTTATTTGCGGCAAATAGTAGTGAAATCAAAACTTACGGTTCAAAAACATTACATGTAAATTTAGGCCTACGGCGGCCATATAGGTGGACTTTTGTGGTCGCAGACGTTAACCAACCGATATTAGGTGCGGATTTTTTGGAGCATCACACCTTAGTAGTAGATCTAAGTGCGCGTAAATTAGTCGATAAGGAGACGAATTTATTAACGCTGGGCAGCATAGCCACTTGTGATCAGGTGTCAATTACAACCATAGATAGGAACCACCCCTTTGTAGATTTATTAGCAGAATTTCCAGAGATAACTAAGCCGGTGTCATTTAAAAATATGGACCGTGATTTCAAGAATGATGTATATCATCATATTGAAACCACGGGACCTCCAGTTCATGCGAGAGCGCGGCCATTACCGCCAGATAGGTATCATAAGGTTAAAAAGGAATTTCAGTTGATGCAGGAAATGGGGATTTGTAGACCATCGAAAAGCGAGTGGGCCAGCCCGTTACATGTTGTGGTGAAGAAAAATGGGGACATCCGACCCGTGGGTGACTACAGGCGATTGAACGCGATCACCAAGCCGGATCGCTACCCCGTACCGAGGCTACACGACTTCACATACATACTGTCAGGTAAGAAAATTTTTTCAAAGCTAGATATTAATAAAGCGTATTATTTTGTCAAAATTGCACCTGAAGACATTGAGAAAACTGCGGTAATAACACCTTTTGGACTCTTTGAATTTTTAAGATTAAATTTTGGTTTAAGAACAGCTAGTCAAACCTTTCAGAGATTTATGAGTAATACGGTTCTGGAAGGCCTAGATTTTTTATTTAATTTTATAGATGACGTCATCATTGCAAGTGACTCAATGGAAAGCCACAGAATGCATTTACGAAAAGTATTTGAACGATTTTCAAAGTTTGGTATAACGATAAATTTAGCGAAGTGTGAATTTGGTAAAGAAAATATAGAGTTTCTAGGATATCAGGTTTCGACCGACGGCATACGACCACTTGACCATAAGGTCAAGGCTATAACAGAGTACCCTCGGCCGGAAACCATTGAACAGCTCCGAAGATTTTTAGGGATGATAATTTTTTACAGGGCTAGTATACCCCATGCAGCAGAACATCAATCACTATTAAACGAATTTTTAAAAGGTGCAAAGAAGAGAGATAAAACCAAAATCGCATGGACATCAGAGTCGATTAAAGCTTTTGAACAGTGTAAGATGAAATTGAAAGACGCTGTAATGTTATCTCACCCAGTTAGTAACGTACCCCTATCGCTGTTTTCAGATGCTTCTGACAACTTTGCCGGGGCGGCATTGCACCAATTGGTAGATGGTAAGTGGTTACCTTTAGGATACTTTTCGAAGAAGTTTACCAAAGCTCAACAAAAGTATTCTACATATGACAGAGAGCTTACGGCAATATTTTTGGCTATGAAACATTTTAGGTACATGTATGAGGGAAGAGAATTAATAGTTTTTACGGATCATAAACCCTTGACTTTTGCATTCAATAAAATTGAGACAAGTAGCGAAACGCCAAGGCGCACTAGACAGTTATTATTCATCAGTGAATTCACAACGGACATTCGATATGTTAAGGCGGATAGCAATACAGTAGCAGATGCACTTTCGAGAATTGAAACCATACACAGCCCTACAGTAATTGATTACGCGGAATTAGCTTCAGCTCAGGAATGTGATAGCGAGTTAGCAGAATTATTAAACGGGAACAATAATAATATTTCGTTACAGAAAGTTTTTATGCCGAATTATGATAAACCAATTTATTGTGAAAATAGGTTAAATATGTGTAGACCGTATTTACCTAAAAGTTTCAGGCAAATAGGTTTTCATTCAGTTCATGATGTAAGTCACCCAGGTACTAGATCAACGCGAAAATTAATGGCAAAGCGATTCTTTTGGCCAGGTTTAAATCGCGACGTTGGCCAATGGGTGAAAACATGTATTAAGTGCCAGAAAGCGAAAGTAGGTAGACACACAGTATCAGAGTTACAACAATTTCCGAATGCAGAACGATTAAGCCATGTGCATATAGATATTGTAGGCCCGCTACAGACTTGTAAAGATGGGCATAGGTACTTAGTCACGATGATAGATCGATTTACGAGGTGGCCAGAAGCTGTACCAGTGACGGAAATAACAGCAGAGGTAGTTGCTAAGGTATTCTATGAGTCGTGGATATGTAGATTTGGGAACTCTTTCAAAATAACCACCGACCAAGGGAGACAGTTTGAAAGTAATCTTTTTGAGCAACTATTAAAGTTAATGGGTATAAAAAGGATACGCTGTTGTTCGTACCATCCACAATCTAATGGTATCCTGGAACGCTGGCATAGATCCTTAAAACAGGCATTAATGGCACGTCTAGAGAAAAACGGCGCATGGTGTGACGAACTACCAACAGTTTTGTTAGGACTACGTACGGCAGGTAGGAGCGATAATGGCGTGAGTCCCGCGGAATATATGTACGGTCAAGCAATTCGCTTACCTGGAGACTTTTATGACGTCTCAGATAAGCGATTGAGCGAAGGAAATGCGTTTTTGGAGCAGTTAAGATACAATATAGAAAAGTTGAAACCAGTATCGGCAGTACCACGGAGTTCACGCGCATTATTTGTTCACCGTGAATTATCTAAATGCGAACAGGTATTTATTCGAAATGACGCAGTTCGTAAACCGCTAGTACCGCCCTATGAAGGTCCTTATCGTGTTATAAATAGGAGAAATAAAGTGTATACAATTCAATTGCCCAATAGAACAGTAAATGTGTCGATTGACAGGTTAAAACCAGCTTTTCTTATTAACGACGATAGTGTCGATGATAAAAACAGTGGACATGACGCCAGCGTTGGTAAAAATACGTCTTTAGAAAGTAAGTCTAAGGATTCGTGTGTTAAGACAACCAAGAGTGGCCGGGTTGTTAAGCCACCAGTTAGATTTAATTTGTAGAATTATATGTTATGGTAATCAATAGATTAACGACGGTTAGGTTATGGTGCAACCGTGTTTTGTTCAGCTCAAAATAATTTGCATAACTGTAACATGTTAAGTTAAACAGCAGATTAACATTGGTTAATGTATGGTATAACCGTGCCTTAGTCTATTCAATATATGTTTACAGAATATTATTTTGCTAGATTGCAAAAGTATAAGAATTCAGCTCTAAGCATTGCAACATAATTGTTTTGCTAAACTGCAGATAATAAATATTTGTAAATAATAATTAACAACCTACTTTTGGATTGTGAAATTGCAAAAGCGCATTTTGTTGTTGTGATGTAAAAGTAAGAAGTTTAGGTATGGTCACATTCTATCATTACATCTCAATTGAGTATAAAATATAGGTAATTTTTTTTTTTTTAGTATAACTTGTAATAAAATTCAGTCAAGATTATTGTAACAATGGGAAAATCATATAGTAAAAACGAAGAGATTGTAATAGCTCAGAGCGGTGCGAATCAAATGGATTTTTCGAATATTGAAAGTCACATGAAAATGTATGGAATATTATTGTTAATTATTGGGTTACTACTTTTATTAATGATTTTGTGCAAATGTTGTGGTACATGTCATTTTACTGGCAAGAGATGGATCGAGAGGAAAAATGGAAAACTCAATCCATAAGTTCCAAAGTGCACAAAGACAGCAAGTTTAAGGTGCCAAGCAGGTAGTTTGAGTAGCTAGCCATGACGCCTGTCGCCACCCACGCGACAACATCGCGGCTACCTACGACGAGCTAGATGTAATAGGATACGCGAGAATTTGTTGATAGTGATTGCTTCGGTGTAATCAGTAGCTTGTATTAAATATTGTTTATACGTATGTAATGATAGGATGACCATAAGTTTTATGCAAATTAAACTTACATGTAGTAATAATTATTTTTGAAATTTTTGTAATTAGTTTTTTTAAAGTAAATAAATTTAGAGATATTTTTAAAGGTTTTTAATAATAAGTATTTTTGAAATTTTTGTAAAAATTTGGGGGGTGTAGTGTAGGGACCATGTAAGTACGAATGAGGTTAGTCATGTCAGCAGTTTAGCGTGCAAGCGAGAAGTATGTTAGGCGCTCGACCAGTTACTGCGCACTGGCCAGCCCGTAAACTTGTGTGTTAGATTTGGGGAATTTAATTAATAAGTTACTGAATAAATTAGTTGGTTTTTTGGGACTTATTGGTTTTCTTTATTCGCGTAGGGCCAGGTGCAGTAGCTCACAGTGCAATTAGGATCCCCACGCTCACTACAGTCAGGAGAACACGCACATTACATTCCACGTCACATACGTAGGTTATTAGGAACT